>CP142455.1:54295000-54502500 GCA_038049695.1 Cinnamomum chago | reverse complement strand
CAATATGTGCTGGCGGTGACGTCAGCCTGTAGAGAGGACTGGCTGAAGTGGCGAGATGATAGATTGAGATGAGATGAAGATATGAGAGATGAGATGATGAGATGAATATAAGAAAGAAAAGAGATAAAGTTGCTGACTGAGTGGAGTTAGGAGGGATAAAGAGAACAGGGAGTCTTGGGCGGTGACGTGAGAACAGGGAGTGAGTGTGGGGGCGGGACACAGAGCAAACCTAGGTTGTATTTTTCTCTCCCATCGCCTCTTTGGGAGGATGAAAAAGATGAAAAAGAAAACAGAGCAGATAGATGAAAATTTTGGTGCTGACAGATGAAAAAGATGAAAACGAGCAAAAACGTCGGATTAACCGGCGCAAACTGCTATAGTTTGTTTGTTTGTTTTTTATTTATTTATTTATTTAGAAATTCACACAAAGCACAAAAATCAACTAGAATCACTCCTCGGCAATGGCGCCAAAATTTTGGCGTGCTGTCGCAAGCACCCAAAAATATTAAAACCTTTACTCTAAAAAATATATGTAGTAGTGCGAGTAAGGATCGTTCCCACGGAGAGTGTTTGGCCAAGTTTATGCTATGTGAAAAAGGATTTTTTTTGTTGGGGGGGGGGGGGAGAAGAAAATAATAAAGAGCAATTTTGATGTGAAAAAGGATGTGAAGGTTTTGATTGCAATTTCAAGAAAGAAAAAATAATAATAAAGTGCAATTCAAATTAAGATAAAGGATTAATCAAAAGAGCAAGCATTGGTCAAAATCAACTTCCACCATCGGAATTTTATAATTGATCATAGATGCAAATATATATATATCAATTTATACTTTGAATATTCATCGTTGGAATTAATTGCCTATCTCCTTATTCAGTTAATTAGAAAACACGCGTTCCAATTAACCCTAATTACTAAACAACCCAAGACAAGCGCCAAAGATTTAATCTAGTAACAACGTTAAGACTTTGAGAGATCGATGAAACTAAACAACACAAGCACAAGTGGTTGCATTTAATTTAGTGGAGTGTTCTTCCTAATATCTAATAATTTTCACAAAGCAGCAAATTATTAAATATTAGTTGCTTCACAAATTAGAGGGATCAAACAATTACGGATTTGATATCTAACTTAGCAGTAAATTGCAACAAATAATAAACTAGTAGGCCTCCTAGCAATTAAACGAGACAATCATGGAAATAAGAATAGAAGAACAACCCATACTCAAAGAATAAATTGAACAATAAAAATTAAATTAGATCTCACAGTTTATTGATTCCGAGGCTTTCGTCTCCTTCGACCAATTACAAAGCTTTAGCCACGCAGGGCTATAAAAAAAAAACTTGCAAAGAAAAGTAGAGAAAAAATGGAGAAGAGAGAAAGAAAGAGAAAACGTGTGGTGTGGTGGAGAAGGTGGTTCTGGTGTTGGATATGGGATGGTTCTTTATAATGGAGAGTTAGGTTAGAGAGATGAGAGAATTTAGGTGGTGTGGACATATGAGGGAAATAAGGAAAGAAAGAAGGTTGGTTGAGATGAGGAAAGATGGAAAGAAAAAAAAAAGAATAAGAGATGGGAGAGAATCGTTGGAGAGATATTAGGGGGCAAGTGATGTGAGGGGTGAGAGAGATTTTGAAGTGGAGTGGGAGTGGAGATGGAAAATAATAAAATAATTAATTAGATTTTAACTTAGTCAAAATCTTCTCCTTGACCATATCTTCTCACTCGGGCTTCTGTTGGACTCAGTTCAATAAGTAAAGTTGCACCATTTTTCGTTCTGCACAATATGAGCCCAATATTGGACATGTTTCGAGAAACTCCTGATCTCTTCAAAATTACCATAATGCCCTTCTGCTTCCTTGTATGATTTCCTTGCTCCCCAAGTAACTAGATCTCCTTTCCTTTCTTGATCTTTGATTTGAATTTCAAATTATTTCTCTTCAATTCTCCTCCATCAGCTGGTCCCGGAATCTGAACTTCCATACCTAGAAACTTCCGAAAATAAACCGCGTCAAATCCATATATTGAAATTGCAAGCTAAAGAAAGTTCCAGAATGTCAGCAGTGCAGGTGCAGCAACTTCAAGCCCAATTACGTCCTTGATGCAGCCGGTGTTTGAAAGTCTTGGGATCCTAAGCCTAGAGGGGGGGGGGGGTGAATAGGGTGTGCTACAAATATGACCAAATTAGACCAATTTTAACTTCTTAACATAAACTAGTCACATGTGATGATTTACCAAACAAGATGCAGAAGCTAACAAAAGAATCACCACAAGCAAACACCACTACACAAGGATTTATAGTAGTTCGGCTTCAATGCCTACGTCCACTACCGGCTTGTGATCCAATCACCCCACCGGATTTCCAATATTTATGCTTTTTACTAGGCTAAGCAATAACCTTTATAATGTTATTTTTCTAGGCTCAACAACAACCTTTACAAGATGTTTTTCAAGGCTAAGCAATAACCTTTACACAATGCTTTTCTTAGGCTAAGCAATAACCTTTACAATGTAGGATTTCTCTAAGAATGTGTCTTTACAAAAAGAGCACTCTAAGAGATACAATTTAAGCACAATTAAAATGCCTCTTATATAGGCTAATATTAAAATGTAAATCAATTTACAAACATACACAACAATTTACTAAAGTGTGTGAACAAAGTGTATGAGTGTTTTACTTCAATCAAATTCTAAAATGAAGCTCTTAGATGAATGCTCAATGCATTTTAAAATCTAAGCTCAGAAAATGATGATTGAAGATAGATGCTAATCACATGAATGATTCAAGCAACTTGAAGAAAAGAACTAAACAAGTTGTATGAAGATAAAAGACTAAGAACACATGTGAATTAGACAATGATGTTTGCAAACCATTCTAATATTCCAAAGATGATAATGTGTTTGCAAAACATCTCTTTAAAAGCTAGAAATCATGCATTTATAAAAATACAAAGAGTTAAACATGCATAGATTTCATTTGGAATGGAAATCAAAATAACAAGTAAGATATACCTTTTAAAAACTCAATCATTTGATTTCCAAAAGCCTTCTAGCCTTAACACCTCATTCCCCTTTCTTAGGCTCCAAAATGGTTCTAAAAGTTCATCCAACAAGCCTCACAAAAGTAGGGAATGGAATGAACTTTAAAGCAAAAAACAGTCCAACGGCTAGTTTCCCCGGTCGACCTGGACCCTTACCCGGTCGACCTGGTACACACAACGGTCATAAAACAGACTGTTTGACAATGAGCCAATGGCTCTTTCCCAGTCGACCGACCACACTGCAGGTCGACCCCCTGTGACCAAAATTCCCCCTAAAATACATATTTGAAGGTTTTTCTTGGAGGGGATTTTTGGGCCATTAAATCAAGCTTGGAAACATGTTTTAAATCAAACTAAGTGGTTTAAAAAACATGAAACATAAAAAGCCTAAAATGATTCAAAACTTTAAAACCAATGGCTTGCTTGATTTGATAAAACTCTTTTTAAAACTCCTTGCATCCAAGTTTTAAAATCAAAACATGCATAAATCAATATTTCTACAAGTCTAAAAACCAATGCATGTATAAATCAAGATTTCAAGATTTTCTAAATCAATGCAAATGTGTGTAAATCAAATGATGCTAAAAAGTTAATGCATTCATCAAATTGCAAATACAAAATCCCTAACGGTGTCATGGCATCTTGAGTCATCTCAATTGGAGCTCGGAGAAGAGAGTTATTCCCAGATTACGAAGCGATGTCAAAATTGTCCAGATTCACCCAATTAGCTTCGTTTTGCACTTAACACCTCCATTTGCACCCTAAATCAAAATATGAGAATAATGAGTACATTTAGGCATCAAATAAGTATAGAGGACTAAACATTAATGGAGAAAAATATGACATTTTTCATTCTCATCAAATTGCAATACATGTCTCCTGTATGTGGATCTTAACCATACACATGTATTACATCTAGTATACTTGTGGATCCGGTTCATCTCATGAACCACCATGTCATATGTATTGGTCATGTGTATTAAGTAATAAAATATCATTCATCTCATGAAAGGAAAACATGATTTTATTGATAAATAAAGAAATTAATCAATTTATTACATCAACTGATGGATTGAGACCACACAATCTAACAATATCAACATATATTATTAAAAAATGACAAAACCAGATCAATAAGTCCTAAGAAGATTGCTTTAGATATAAAAAAAAGTAGTTAGAAGAAGCCAATCTATGAGAGAGACAGAGAGGGTGAGAGATTTAAGCGTACCTGAGATGGAAAAACGTTAGTGGAGAAACACTCATTTGAAAAACCTCACCAGCTATGAGGTGGCAGGGAGGTTGAGATTTATTGGGATTTAAAAAGACAATGTGTAGAGAAAAAGAATGATTCCAGTTGATTTAAATGCTATTTTTTAATGTGAAAAGATGACTTTGGTGAGATGTGATACTAATTACTATTATGGGGCCTAATTTTTTGGAGAGAGAAAAGAACTGTGACAACTACTTGCTTTAATGTTTCTTTTAGAATATGAAAAGATGACTTTAATAGGATGTGATACTATGGGGGCCTTATTTTCTGGGGGAGCCAAAGCAAGGGCTTTTCTTGCCTTATGGTCGAGCCACTATTGCTTACACAAGCTTACCTACATGATTTTATAGTTAGGACTCTTGGATGGAACTTATTTGGAGTTTTATGATAAAACTTTTATGCTACCGCTGCATTGATGGGATAAAGCTATGATGCAGATGATGATTCTCATATGAATATTTTAATAGAGAAACTTAGTAATATGATTAAGATTACATAAATAGTCATATAGCTCATGCATTGTATATGTTATCAGATTACACATTGCATATGAAGGAATCAAATGTAGAAGGTATAAGATGATTAAATCTGTGCATGTAGCTAGAATGCCACATTTTGAAAATTGATAACAATACTCTGTCAAAGGATAAGGGGCAAATGAACAAAGTGGAGAAAACATACAAACTAGACCGAGCATATAAGAAGAGCCATCAAATGGAAGGCCGGCTTAAGTCTGAAAAGAGTTCATGCCTTCATGCAACCGGATTCAGATTTGACATCACTGCAACCACTTATGTTCATGGTTTGGATGATGTGGTTCCTAACTGCAGCAACGCCTAGGAACTCTGAATTAATTTTTCTAACCAAGGTTGTTGTTTATGTAAATTTTCAGGCAATGGCAGTTGGATTGCAAGCAGTAAGTGCCTTTTGGTTCTACAAAATTGCTAGGATGGTAAGGTACAAATTGTTAAAGAGGAAATGAACAAAAAAGACTTAGGCCTGCCACAAGAATTGCTATCAACTAAAAGTAATTGGGCATTTCTTATTATTGTAAGGCTCATGATTGTCTTAAAATGAGAGATACATGAAAAAACAGTACTATGGGATGTTATTACTTCAATTTGGTTGATCGTAAATGATTATCCAAATGAAAAATATTCAATTTTTTGTAAGAACTATACCAAGAAGGTGATGTTCTAAGACAACTTAGTTACATATGTAACTTTGCACTACTTAGTATCATTTATTTGTTGTAATGATGGATACTAGATAGATTTCACTTTTTTAAGTTTCTTGAACAAGTAAAAATACAACCACCTTAGGGTCCGCTAAACACCTAAAAATCCAACGTGCATAACTCCATTTACAAGTAACTTAGTAAATGATAGTTCTTGCCTTTAGATAACTTGGGTCATCATCATTATCATCATCATCAAAGCCTTGTCAGTCAATCCGTGAAAGGAACCACAAGCCTGGATGGCATCCCACTTTTGATGGTTCAAATCGAAGATTACACAAAGATCACTATTTATGATCACCACCTAAAGAAGGGAATGCATGCTAAGATTGCTTGGGTAGATTGCTCACAGTTTGCAGGGTTTGCCTTAATTCTACTCTTGGTTGTGGAAAGGACTAGTGGCAAAAAAAAAAAAAAGTCTAAATTAAATGTTCACTGGCAGTCAAAATTATTAGATTAGATCGACCACTGAGGCAAGGTGAAATGGGCCACAAAAACCGAATGGGTCCTTCCAAGCATCCAACAAAAGCTTTTTAAGTGTAGCAAATTGTGGATAGTGCTGTTTGGAAATATTTTCAGAGAAATTCGACCATTAAATGATCAATATGATCCCTTGATTTGAAAGACCAGGAAGCTAGTGTACCTCGAAAAACGATTTACAAGAAAGAAACAATAAGGGCCTGTTTGGTAATGTACTTTTAAAATAAAGTGGAGTGAAGTGAAATGAAAAGAATGAATAAAATATAAGTGAGTTATAATGGTATTTTATTTTTAGTTGTTTGGGATATAATATTTTTGACTTTTTGTATGAGGAAATGGAGTTTTTTTGTCTTTTTGTGAGTAAATGTAGTTGCTTTTTGACTTTTTTTGGAAAAGATGAAGGAAGTTTTGGTAAAAAGTGCTTTTGATGAGATGTTTAACTTGACTATATTAATAAAATTACCAAACGGGCCCTAAGGGTCAATCCAAAAGCGCCAAGAGAAAAGTAGCTACAAGTCAAGCTAAAAGTCATGGTGACTGTTCAGGCAAGAGGATCTAACATTTTGGAGATCTAAGCATTTCAAATCAAGCCATTGAAATTCCAACTAGTTCCATAAAATTGAAATGATTGGTTGTAATTGACCGACAAAAAATATGGTAGGATTCTTTCAAAAAATGAAACAAAAGGGCTCCAAACAGCCTAAAACTAACGATAAAACTGACTTTAAAATGCGGTGTTGTATTCAAAATCTGAGCTTCATTCCCATATGCATAATGATTAGTTGACAATTGTTTTGGGGGTTGGTGGTGCGTGTGGGTGGGTGAGCAAGCTTCAATTTGGCATTACAAATTTGCTAAATGGATGAGCATTGGTACTAATCATTGTTGGGGCCTATTTCATGAATTCCTATTATTTAGTTCCCATGCAACAAAAAAGGCCCTCAGATTTTTCTTCCTCCATTTGAGCCAAAAATAGCCAAAATTCTAAAAATATAAAATATTTTGAGTAAAAAATTATAATAAAAAAAAGAAACAATTGGAATAGTCAAAGTCACATTTTTTTTCAAGAACATTACAAAATCGTTGAAATCATACTTCCAATCGAAAATACTTGAAAATCATCAAAATGCCGTTTTTGAACTAAAAAGAACCAAAATTGCAAACATTATAAAATATTTCAAACAAGTTCTTTTTTAAAAGTCATAAAAAGAAAAAAGGAAACGCCAAAATTGTAAAAGTTTCGGGTTTTTAGTAAAAAAATTCTAAAATAATGAAAATTGCATTCTTCAGTTAAAAAAAAACAAAACATTCCAAAAATCATCAAAAGGATCTTTTGGGTTAAAAAACCAAAATCGTAAAAATATAAATATTTTGAAAAAAAAATTCTTTTCAAAAAGATTGTAAGGAATAAAAAAATAAAAGAAGAGAATAGTAAAATCACATTTTTCACTAAAAAAAATATTACAAAGTCATTGAAATCGTATTTCTCAGTTGAAAATATTCCAAAATCGTCAAAAATAGCACTTTTCATCTGAAAACAACAAAAAATATAAAATATTGTAAATAATTTATTTTCAAGAAAGTAGTTAAAAATAAAGAAAAATATGCCAGAATAATCAAAGTCATATTTTTCAGTAGAAAACAATCCAAAATCGTATAAATCATGCTTTTTAGCAAAAAAATATATCATATATTGTAAAAGAATAAAGTATCTCAAACATATTCCTATCAGAAAAATTCTTAGAAAAATGGGAAGAAGAAGCCAAAATCATCAAAGTCACTCTTTTAAGTGAAAAAACATTCCAAAATCATCGAGATCTTATTTTTAGTTGAAAACTTTCCAGAATTATCAAAATAATGTTTTTCAGCCAAAAGCAAAACAAGACATTTTTTTATAAACTATTCTCAATAAATTTGTTTGAATAAAAAAGAAAGAGAGTTTCAAACTCATCAAAGTTGTGTTTTCCATTTTAAGACATTCTAAAATCATCAAATCATACTTTTCAAACAAAAACAACCAAAATTGTAAAAGACATAAAAGACTTTGAATAAATTATTTTCAAAAAGTTGTAAAAAAATATAAAAAAAATTCACAATCATCAAAGCCATGTCTTTTTTAGTAAAAAAATAAAATAAAAATCATCAAAATTGTATTTTCAATCAAAACATTCGAAAATTGTCAAAATGGAGCTTTTGAGCCAAAAATAGCAAAGATTGGAAAATATAAAATATTTCAAAAATTTTGTAAAAAAATAAAACTAGAAATACCCAAAATAAACAAAGTTGTGTTTTTTTTTTTTTTTTGTTAAAAACATTCCTAAATCGTCGAGATTGCATTCCTAAGTCCAAAACATTTGAAAACTGTCAAAATGGCAGTTTTGAGCATATATCCATCCCTTTGAGCGTATAATTTTGGGAATCACCATACTTGTATGTTTATGATCATTTAAACTAGACTTTTCGTACTTTTATCATGCACCTTGTAAACCCGATTTTAGCATCGTGCCACATGGGACTCCTAAGGTCTTAGAGCGTGATTTTCTCCCTGCTTGACCATTGGATGTACCTGGATCCTTAGAGGTTCTCGATTTGCATGCGAGCATGTATTTGCCCTGCCCTTCCGAGTTACCTGGATCACCCTGCTTTTCTGTCACCCGTTTTGGATCCCCTGTTCCTACCTGAAATGTTGCCAGTTTTTCTGTAGAATTTTTCAGACTTAGAAAATATTGTTCTTGAATCAGTTTTAATTCAGTTTACTGTTTTTAACGTTGAATCATCGTCGTTTATGTTTTTAAGCATTCTAATTGTCTATTAAGCCCTGTACTTGCACATATATCTCGTGAGTAACTGAATTACTCATGAATTCCTGATTTAAGCACTGAACCTTGCATTCTTCATTGATTCTCGAGTCAGCACCACCAAGCTGTTAATCTAGTATTTATTATATATGGTTATATATATATATATGTGTATATATATATATATATATTTTTTGCTTGCTACAGTTTGAGTCTTGTCTGTGATCGGTGTCATTTAAGTACTCATCCTGTCTGGGGCAGACCAGGTACGCTAGTGACAGGGACTCCGGAACAAGTTCCAAGGTACCCCCAGCCAGCTTTTAGGGCCTAGCAATTGATCGTCCTTCCGAGGATTACACAAAGTGGTTGCCAATTAATCATTGGTCTAAATTTAATTCATGTTTATGATTCTATTAATTATATTTTCTTGCATCAACCTGCCCAGGTCACTGACACTAATTTCCTGAATAATCACCTGTATTTACATTATGCTTTGTACCTACAAACTATTCTTTTATCTTGAATACTTGCCAGACTCCCGTCCGATCTACACTCGATGCCGTAGGTAACGAACTCGTCTACGCGCCCGAATCGGACCTTGTGGCAATTCAACAGGATCCGCTAGTTATACGAGAGTGGGTAGCTAACGACATAGAGTAGCGTCCAAAGCTGCAAAGCTCGTAACATCATCTTTTGGGTTTTTGTTATTTTGGGAATTTCATCTTTTGATCATTGTAATTATTGGGCAGTGTTTTTGTATGGCCTTATTCTGGGAAGTAACTATGCTTAATCTTTTGTTAAACCTGAACACTAACTGATGGAATGAATTCCTTTCTACTATCTAGTTTGACAATGCCATTATACTTTGATTTTTCTGTGGTTGTTTTCTGAAATGGCCCCTGCAAGCTTCTGCCATGATGATCCTCATGGAGCGAGGACCCTGCAGAATCTTACATAGTGGAATCCTGTGGGTGAAATTAATTGGCGCATAGATTGAGGTCCCACCAGTCCTCATCTTCCATGCGTCGTCGCGGCTCCATTAGCCCTAATCGCATCTTAATCCTATTTAGGGATTTGGGGTCGTGACAACAAGAAAACCCATGAAGAAATGAAGGAAGAATAAACTGTGAGGGACTGATAGGTGGATTCTGGCTTGTCCGGCAGTCCCCTGCAGCCTGCAGACTAACAATCAGCCCGATAGTGTGTTGTAAGGGCCTCTGGTTGCTTTTTCTTCCTTGTGAAGTGGCTAGAAAACACCACGGGGAGCCTTTGTAGGGGTTGTCAAACTCATAAAGTCGATAGTTTTTTGCGTCCTTTAGGTGATTTTTATAGCCATCACTGTTTCCTTGGGGACGCGAAGCATGAACTTCTGGGAAGTTGTTAGTTTTTATACCAACGAGAGAGTCCAAGGTTGTGCCGCTCCGGAGTTGTTGTATTGTAGGCCTCCTTAGTGAAGAAAACGAAAAAAAAAAAGTTCTAGAAGACTAGGAGTTTGGGATATTTTAAGAATTTGTTATGATTTAAGGTATTGTTTTGGGTCCTTTGATTGTGTTCCCAGATGCTAAGTATGTGCTTGAAGGTTGAAAGTGCATGAGAGAGTTTGACAGAGTTTCTCCTTGTCTTCTGAGTTTGCCAAAGTTTTTAGGAAAGTGGAGTTTTGCGAGCAGTTGCAAAACATGGGGAAGTGGAGAAAAGGGCGCCAAGCCGCGCACTGTCATCAACTGCTGGACGGATTTGAATTCTGTCTAGTTGTTGGAATCAGTCAGCACAAGTGATCATGGGCGAGAACTGCGCAACATGTGAAAACTTCCTTGAATGGTCGTCGGTTGTTGAACTAGTTGACGCCAGTTGTTTGGGTCACGTGGCCGGTTTGTTGTTGCATGTGGCCTGCCCGGTTGTGGGAGCAATCTGCCCAGCTGTCCTAGGCGTTGAAGGTTTTTGGCCTTGTTTCTTGTGATTTAGGTCTCTATTTGTTCTAAAATTTTGAGAAAACCTTCTTGACCATGGGCTAGCTTGCAACGACGATGACAGATTCTCAATCCTTGAAATAGTTTCTTGTTTATGTCGGGAAAATTGTGTAGTGTGCATGGGCATGAGTTTACTTAGAAAGAGAGAGAGGAAAAAAAAACAAACACTCCTAAAATGGGCTTTCATTCTCGACCTTGGTCCAGCCCAAGTGGCACTGTTCTCAAGCGCTGCATAGCTTAAGCCTTACTCTATGAAATCAGCAGCAACCATTTCAATTCATTTCTCTTAGAGCTTTTTGTATAAAGATTTTTAGGATTTTTAAATAGGCCCATAAGGTTTTAGTATTTGTAAATAGGCCCTTGCCTTTTCTTTTTAATACCTTTCGTGTCTCCAAAATCAATATTCCTAAAAAGAATGGGCAGCCACCGTGAGATTTTTGTTTGATTTTTACATAAATGACAGCTTTGCCCTTATATCCATTAAACAAAAATGAGTATATTAGTATTTATAAAAATACCGTTATTTTTATCTCAAGTTCCAATGGTTTCTCTCAATAACTCTTTCACGCACACGACCATGGATAGACTCAGGTACAAGGGTCTAGGAACTAAAGCCACAACCCATATCTGAAAAAGTTTGAACCCCACCCCCCACAAATTCTAAAAATTAATACATTTTTTTCATTTGCCTCTTCCCCTGATAATTCTTTAATATAGAACCAAACACCACTCCCCTCATAAATTCTAAAAATTAATACTTTTTTTTTTTTACATCTACTCATTCCCCCTATATATCTTCTACACACACCTACACATGAAGCATATTCATGTATTTTGAAACTTTCATCAATCCAATAGTGGGTCATGTATGGATTTGATAAATTTGAAAAAGTTATAAGTACCGGTGTTAATTGTCATCATGATCAATTTAACTTCAATGAAATGATCCATGTGTTGATAAAAAATGAATTTATGTAGGGTTATTCTCTTCCATTAAGTACAATTGTTAATATTATATGCTTTATAAAAAAATTTAATCCAATCTTTTGAAAATATGCAAATAAGGAAAAAAAGAGAAAACTGTCATTTCGCTCTAAAATTCTAGGAGGGTCGGAATAATGTTGATTTGCAGGATATATAGAAGTTAGTAAAATGAGAATTCAACGGCCTATCTGCGAATACTAAAATGGGAAATTCTATATGCACCCTCCCCTTATGCTGAGCACACCCACATCCATTGTGAACTGTTCATAATGGATGTGGGGATGTGGGTGTGCTCACTGCTCAGCATAAGGGGAGGGTGCATATAGAATTTCCCTACTAGAATCTCAAGGGCGTTTACTAATGTTACAAACATGAGGGGTATACAAAAAGCTCTTTTTCTTATAAGGACGAGAAGACATACCTAGACTGCAGTCCTCTGTATCGGAGGAACCGTATCGCAGGAACCGTAAAAAGAGCAAGAGGAGAAATTAGTGAAGCAACGATGGAGTTCGAGAAGAGAAAGGCCTTTGCCCTTGAATCCTCTTCTGCGGCTGATAAATCTCCCAAGGGCACAATAGACTCGCCCATCATCCCTCTTCTCAATATCCTCAACCAACACCCCTCCTACTTCACCACCAGCTCCTGCTCAGGCCGGATCTCCATCCTCTCCCAGCCCCGCGACCCCCAGCAGAAGGCGAAGAAGAAAAAGAAAGCAGGCGGGGGCTCCTGGCTCTTCATGACCCACGACCCAGCCGATCCCGAGTCTGTCGTGCACATTCTTTTTCGTAGCAACGCACCGTCCTCCATCCACGAGTCCTTGGTCTTCCGGTTTGAACCTTTCATCCTTGCTGTTGAATGCAAGGACGTCTCTTCTGCCCAGATATTGGTCTCATCCGCGGTGTCTTGCGGGTTCCGAGAATCAGGTGAAGCCACCTTTCCCCTTCCCTTTTCATCTTCTTTTCTTTGGTTTTCGGGGAGCTATACTATGGATTCCAATGTTAATCTTGTGTGACAATGTGTGTATGTATGCCTATTCATATTCTCAAGGACAAGGCTTGAATACTACCCATAGTAGCTTTATTTGTCCTGGTGTTGTCCACATTAGAAAATGGTTCTGTTTTCAGATTCACTTATATAAAAAGAGGAATACGTAGTTCTAAAATAGTGAATAAATGGAGAAGAAGTTGGAGTACTTATGTACACGAACAAAGGAGATATAGAAAGTTGCGCCAATTATCGTGGGATTATACTTAATGGGATTATACTTATGAGTTACATTATGAAACTGTGAGATAGAGCAACGTAACAAAGACTTAGACAAGTTACCAACATATCTCAAGATCAATTTAGTTTGGTTTTAGGCCAGGAATGTCACTATGGAAGCTATCTTCTCGCTTAATCTATAAAAAGGAACAAGACCAAGAGAAGAAGAAAATCTTTGTACAGCCTCCATTGATCTGGAGAGACATGGTACCTAGAGATTTGATTTGGTGGATTTTAGATAAAAGAAGTTTTCCAAGAGCTTACAGAGATATCATTAGAGATGTGTATGAATGAGAACTAATTGTGGAGAGACAAGTGAGTTTCTAGTGAGTAGTAACCATAGTTGCACATCAAGGGTTATCATAAAGCCCTTATCACTTTGCGTTGGTTATGGATAAGGTAGCTGCTCGTATTCAAGATGAGTTGCCTTGGTGTATGTTGTTGGTAGGCGATATAGTGTTGATGCAGACGGTGGATCGAGATGCGAGGCAGGTAGGATAGAGATGGAGAGGACAGGGGTAGACCAGGCCCTCACCTGAAAATTGGCGTCATGCCAAACTCCCTACCACAGATGAGGAAGAAGAGGACTTGGGAAACCCAAAAGCACTTAGAAAATTTTCTTTATTCATTGTTCAATTGTCAAAGAGGCATTACATCCATATATATAAGAAAAAGAACTAACCTAAATCTAATTTGGACCATCCAAACACATTGATGGCCAGGTTTAAAGCATCTAATTAAAAGACATAAACTACTAAAAACATAATAAAAAATACTTAATAAAATAAAAATAGATGTGTTGAGCCAATCGGCTGGTCGATCCATGGGGGACCATGGGTCTATCCCGTATCAAATTCTCCCCGTCCCCGTCTTGGAGACAACTCGACCTTGAGTTCTCTAGATGTCCTCTAGGATCAAATGTTGAGTGAACGAATCTTCGATGTTTGTATTGATCTTTATACTGTCCACGTTGTCTCAAAACTTGACACAGTCTTTTCCTCCACTTAGAAGTAGATTGGAGGTGTTTACTCTTCTAATGTCGGACTAATACTTGGATGTGAGATCTAACCATTAAATGCTTCAATTGTTGACGTTGCATCTGAAAGTGCAGCTAGACCAACGCAAAGTGCAGCTAGACCAACGCAAAGTGCAGCTAGACCAATGCAAAGGCAAACCCACCCCCCCCACCCCCCACCCCCCAGGACTATTTTAATTTTTTTAACTAAAACATACAATTTAGTCCAAATAAACACAGATTCACTTAAATTGCACAACAATGTATAACTTTGAAAGAGGGCAAACAAGTGATCAAATGCTAAGTACTCTACAAGTGATGTGTGCTAAACACTAAATGATATGCCAATTTATTCAATGTATCCTACCACATGTGAATTGTATTTCAAATCAACAAAGGTATAACTGGCTAACATGTGTCTTATATCATGTATAGAAAGCATGTAAAGCATAGAGAGATAAAGGTACACAATGATTTATTGTGGTTTGGTCCTCGACCTACGTCCACTCCCAAGACAATCACACACCCATGGTCTCTTGGCTTTCACTATAGGTTGAAAGAGGGCAATCAAGTGATCAAATGTTAAGTACTCTACAAGTGATGTGTGCTAAACACTAAATGATATGCCAATTTATTCAATGTATCCTACCACATGTGAACTGTATTCCAAATCAACAAAGGTATAACTGGCTAACATGTGTGTCTTATATCATGTATAGAAAGCATGTAAAGCATAGAGAGATAAAGGTACACAATGATTTATTGTGGTTTGGTCCTTGACCTACGTCCACTCCCAAGACAATCACACACCCATGGTCTCTTGGCTTTCACTATAGGAGGTTTTCAATAGGAGCACCTCACAAACCTTTGTAGTTAGTTTTTTGATATGGTGGTTTGATCACAAAGGTCTACTCCACCAACACCACATTTTTGATATAGTGGTTCGGTCACGAAGGTCTACTCCACCACTCTATTGTTTTATAGTGGTTTGACCATAAAGGTCTACTCCACCAACACCAAATTTTTTGATACAATGGTTCGATCACGAAGGTCTACTCCGCCACTCTATTTTTTAAAATTGCTCAATCACATAGGTCTAATCAACTTGTACAAAAAAAAAAAAGAAGAAGAATGCTTGCCTCTTTGTAGACGAATCTAACCTGATTTGCGTTCTATGAAGCTTTGAGTTCTTGCTAAGCTCCTTGGTGATGGAGATGCTCCAATTGTGCACAACCTAGAGAGAAAGGCGGTGTAGGTATAGTATGACTAAGATATACCAATGGAGTTAGTCCAATCCCTAGAAATGGATCTTTCCACAGTACACTCTTTGATGAGCTTTGAATGCTCAAAGATGTACATATGATGTTCTTAGAGTGTGTGGAAAGTAGTCTTGAAGGTCTAAGAGAGGTTTCCCTATGGTGGGTAATTGCACTTCAAAACACTAGATCCTAATTCCACTAGTCACTCTTTCTTGAGCTTTGAATGCTCTTAGATTTAACTATCAAATCCTAAGAGAGTGAGTGGAAGAGGATTTTGAGGCACTAAAGGTGTTTAACTAAGGATTAGTTTGTGGTTAAGAAGGGCTCTCAAAATCACATTCATTACAACCATTAAAATGAGCCATGGTATATATAGAAGAGCTCATAGTGGTTAGTTTACTTATGGTTAGCTGTGATTAACCAACAGTTAGCCGTAAATCCCAATGGCTAGTTTATCTATAAGCCATCAAAATTGCCTTTTGTTCTACGCCGAGCCGATGGCCTATGCCTAGCTGTAAGCTCACCGTAGTGCATAATAGCTTAAAACGGCTGACTAGAAAAGCTTGCCAAAGAAGGGCTACGGTGAGCTTCCTGGGCACTTATGGCTCGCCATATCCCTATTACGGCTCGTTGTAAGGCACCAGAACTGAGCAACTCAACTGATTTGTTAAGCCATTTTAACCCTATTGATTTAACTAGTTAGACTGAGGGTTTTAGGAGCCTATTCTTGGTTTGCCCAAGGTCCCATATACCTTAAAAAGACCTTCATGTAGCTCTGGCCTTCAAAGACTTTAAATTCTGGCCTTCCAAGGCTTGATGGCTAGGATTAAACACATAAATAAAACCTATGGGCCCTACTTGGATAACTCAATTAATAAAATAAAGACCTGTAGACCCTACTAACAACTCAATTAATAAAATAAACGAAACCATATATAAATGGCTGCTCTGGACTGGGCCCTAAGGTTGGTCAAGTTGGTTGACCCATGGGGAACCATGGCTTGTCCTGCAACAAGCCTTTTGCAGCCTGAACCACGAGGCATATGCTATGCACGGGCCCAAGTATGCCACGTGATCCTTCAACATTCAAACATGGAAATAAGCTTATATATGTATATGTTATTTTAGTTTCTATTATTATGCTACCCCATTAATCCTTAAAAATAAAAGCTAATTGGCACATATTGTATGCTACATTGTCCATGCACAAGCCTATTCAAAATACAAATTTAGAGTATAATAAAATGCAGAGAGGAAATGAACTAAAGCACCAAATACCAACTACTGTTATGCTGGTAATTCTTAAATTAACGGAATAGATATTAATGAAGAAGAAGAAGAAGAAGATAAAGAAAGTGATAGCCAGCTGTAACAGTAACATGGTTGAGGAGGAGGAGGAGTAGAGTAGAAAAACTCATGTTCTTGGTTCTAAGTTCTCAAAATTTTTAGTACTTTCTATAGCGAATTTCTAAAGTAGAAGAAGAAAGAACCTGGAGGAGGAGATTAGGAAAACACTATTCTTAGATTTTTTGAAGAAAATAAACCCTATCAAAGCAAAGATATATTAAAAAAAGTTGTTGGAAAATGCATGACGCTTGGGTGTGCTTAGAAGCACCTGCACCTAGTAGTACCGAGCACGCATCTAAAAACTAGGCCTCGCCTGGGGCCTAGGCGATTTACATGGCCCCCAATGGTGTGCCTAGAATGCGCATTTTACTGTAGTATTTCATATTTTGTTTTTGATCTTCTAAGTTCAAGTCCCCTGAATTGAAGCTTTTCTGCAATGTTTAACCCTATCGTTTCTTAATTTTATCTCACTAATAAGCAACTTGTCATGTGGAAACAACATATACTGAGGACCTACATCTTGGATATCTACTGTTAAGAAGTCTGTAACCATGGTGAATAAATAGGGGCTTATTGTGTTTTGTTGAGCTTTTTTAGTCCCTTTTATTGACCTTTTTGTATATTTCAAAATCATTTTTTTCTTTTCTTACGTTTTCCCCTCTCTTGCTATTGTATTTGTTCTTATTCTGTTTTCAGATCATGTTTATTTTGTTTGATTATCTGTTGCTTATGAGGTGGGCTTTCCTATCAAGCTTTAATTATGATTTTTTGTAGGTATAACAAGCATACACAAACGCATTATGGTTGCCATACGCTGCTCTATTCGATTGGAGGTGCCCTTGGGAGAGAGAGATTGTCTTATGGTTACACCTGAGTATGTTCGATATCTTATTGGAATAGCTAATGAGAAAATGGTGGTTAATAGGAGGAGAACTGATGGCTTTCTTCAAGTTTTGCATGGCATGGTAAGCTTGTAATTCCTTTTTTTTTTAATTCCATACATTTTCTTATTTTGTTTTTGGGAATGCTCTAAATTATCTTCTTGTTGTATTTAACAAGGGTTAATCAAAGATACTATTTCATAGTAGCTTGTAAATGTTGGTGGTTTCTAATCCTTCTGTGTGATCATAATTACAAGTTGTTAATGGGTTTTTCCTAATAGAAGGATATGAATGGGTATTTTAGGTCATAGGTATTGCCGTGCTCTTTACATTTTTGTTCACTCTACACATTATTGATGTGTCAGAAGGTTTTAGATTCGTTGTAGGAGAAAAAGGAGAGAAGGAAACCTGAATTCTCCGGATTTGATGTCGTGAATACAATTACAAATTGGTAATGGGTTCTGCTTGATAGAAGGGTATGAATGAGTACCTTATGTCGTAGGTATTACTGTGCTGTTTGAGATATATATATATATATATATATATATAGGGAAATATTCAAGTGAGGGATTCCCTCCCCATGTGTGGTGAGGGACTCCCCTTTTTGGGGAAGTTTCAAGTACAAAAGGGCTTTTGTACTTTTTGGGAAGATCTCTTTTTGTACTTGAAACTTCCCAAAAAGGGGAGTCTCTCACCACACATGGTGAGGGAATCCCTCACTTGAATACCCCCTATATATATATACACACTGCTTTTGTTATTATTGATGCAGTAGAAGGGCTTAGAGTTCATTGTCTGAGAAAAGGAGAGAAGGAAACCTGGATTCTCTGGGTTGAATACATCTTGTGGCACATGAGAAAGCCCACCTTAAGTGAGCACATATGTTCTTATCCCTTTAGAATTTTGAAGCCCACAACTTTTTGGAAGTTGGAGGATGAATGAGAGGTAAATTCCATTTTGGTAAGGTTGAAATATATGGAAGAGGAAATTCTATTTTCAAGGAGTTAAATCGAGAGAACCATGTGAGTTAGGGACTTCAAATTAATCCATTTGTCTTTTAATGTGCTCATACCACTATTATCCTTTATGAATTTAGTTTATTTCAGGTTGAAAACTATTTAGACAAGTTCTAATGCAATAAGATTCCCAGGGATTGAGGATGGACATCTTTAATCATTACTTGTAATTTAGTAAAAATATGAAAGCATAAGCCCATGAAAACTTAAGCATATAGTTCCTTTATTTTGGTTATGAGACCACTTTGTTTCCTTCAATGTTCAAATGACGTGTAAAGGATTTTGGTAAGTTTATTTTGCGAGCTTCCTATCCTTTCCGTGATCTTCTTTCTTATTACGCTTAGACCACTTGCATAATCATCTTTCCTCCCTACTTGACGTAGCCCTGGATTGGGGAATGATGGTGGAACGAGTGTGGAAAGAATGTAGACATACTCCAGGAGAGAGTTTGTCAAATCTTGGATGGATTCAAGCGAGGACCAACTCTACATATGGGGGTTGATCAAATCCATAAGGGATTCAATGTGCACGAGCCCCTTCAATTGAGGAAGAGTAACAAACCATAACATACCAATTAATTCTTTATTGAATAATGAAAGCTGTCTGTCCCCATGGAGGGATTACATTTTTATAGGAAGGGTTAGACATCCCTTTCCGGCCAGAACTCTAATTATTAATGGAAACTATATATCCTAATGCAAATAAAATCAAAGCAACTTTCTAATCTAAAGACTCCTAAACAAATCTAATCTAGGCTTGTATGAAGTAGATCTAGGGCTGATGTGGGTTGATCTCGAGTTTCAGTGATGATTACGGGGAATCGGCCAATGGTAGAGGGGCTGGTTATTGGATCTGAAAAAGGATAGATGGTTTGTATTAGGATTTGGGTAGTGGTTAGGGGCTAGATCTAGTATTTCAATGGTTGGATTGATCTAGATCTAGATTTGGGTGGAGATCTAAGATGGAATAATGAATGAACAAGAAAGAGATGGAGAGGAATTCCTTGAAGACTTGGAGATCGTGCCTTGGCTTCAAACCAAACCCTCTTTCGCGGGTGAGAAGAAGATTCTGCAAGTGATGACTCAAGAAGGCCTTGGAGAGAGTTTTCATTCCATAATATTCATTAACCCCTTCTCAAAGAGTTCTCAAAGAGAAGTGTAAAGAGTTTATACAATAACCCTAACAATGAGTGGGCAGGATTAAATCTCATCTAATGACTCACTTGAGATATAAAATAAAATAAAATAAAGAAAAGAAAAATATATAAATAAATAAGTGAAGAAATAAATGTCGAAAGAGGAGGGGAAAAGAGATGCCGCAAGTGCGCACGACTCCTAATGCATGGGATTTAAGTTACGGGCCCCTGGCCCCCTTCATATCTCTTAAGTGTTCATTCCTCTGCCCGCTTCAAAATCCTTTATAGTGTTGTAAATCTTCAACAAATCTTCCCTTGTGGCACATCCTAGTGTGGGACCTTCCTCATGTGGCACCTTCCTCATGTTTGTCACATGAGGCCTTCAACTTACCTGACACTAGATCCAACGATGGATCTTCTTCAAAAAATAGATCCAACAGTGGATCTTCTTTCTAAAGAAGATCCAATGGTTGATCTTATGATATTGATGTATTAAGCCCAAGAAAGGCTGATCCATCCATAAAGAAGCTCTATCTGTCCAGTTCTTCTCGTGACGTTGCCGTTGGTAGACCTTGGAATACTTGTGATTAATGTCCTCATCAGACACTATCTTGAAATCTAATCCCCCTTATCTTTAACTTCTTCTGAAGTATGATCCATGGATGAAAATAGCACGTAGCGGCCGCTATATCGGTCGTAGCGGCCGTCCGTAGATCGGCCGTAGCGGCCGCTACGGGGCCGCTACGGGGTGAGAAAAAATCCTACTTTCCAAATTTTTTTAAAATGCATAATAAGACTTATTTCTTTTCTTCTTCTCTCCAAATAACATTTCTACACAACTCTTCTACCATTTTATGTTTAAAAGAACACCAAAAAGCATATGATCTCGCCGAATTACAGTCAATAGAGAGAGTTCTTCTCAATGATTCTTCTCTAAGTACATCCTATTAGACACCCCCTTTGGTAGATGTATTTTTTTCTCTAGGTACTCTTAAGTCTTGACATCATGACATAATTTTTTCTTTTATAAGCCTTTCATTAGTTTCTAAGTTAGTATAACTAAGCAACATGAACACATGTGAAAAAAATGATCATTACTATTATTTTCTATTTATACAGCGATATAAGACCTCATACAGTGAGGGGACCGCTACGCCCCCTTACCTTAGTTACTTTTGCAAAAAAAATACATTTTCTTTCATTTTATAATTTTCTGGATTTTCTGGAATTTTTTAAGATTTTTTTGGCAATTTTTTCAAATCGCACCGCTACGCCGCTACGTATCCCCGCTACGCTACGTATCGCCCGCTTCGTAGCGTTTTGGCGGCGGGCCGCTACGCCCGCCGCTACCGCTATTTTCATCCTTGGTATGATCCTCTACAGGAATTCTTCTTGCCATTTCTTTTGAATTTGTTGTAAGATTTGCTTTGCCTTGATCTTGCTCATCTATTTCATTCATGATTTCTTTTGTCATGGGTTTCAACTCCATTGGTATGGTCACAACTTCTTTTGGCATCTCACTCTTTTGCTCCTTAGACCCTTCTTGCACGTGATCTACAATTTTCACAGGGTCAATTTTTAAGAGTTCTCCTTCACTTTCTAGTTCAATACGAATTATTGGCAATTCTTAAGGAGAGTCGCTTTGGAGAATATCTTCTGGATGTTCTTCACACTACTTCAGTTGTCGGCAGTCCTTGGAAGTCAACAAAATGGACTCTTCTTCTCTGCCTGAACTTTCCATCTTGACACTTAAATTGGGATTGCCTACTTTTATTTTCAGCACAGATTACTTAAATATATGCTTCTTGAATGGTTATGCAAAAATTTTCAACTGTATGTCTGATCGTAAACCTCTGGTGTAATGAGCTTTATCATCTTTATCTCTTCCCTTGAAACCAAATAAATATTGCAATTCTTGATATTGGCGAGTGTACTCATCAGTTACCGAAATTTTTTTCTTTACATTTAGGAATTAGTCAAAGTAGGACACTTTATTATAATACCAATTTCTATATGTCCTTTGATAAAGTTTCACTTGATTCATGTGTGGATCTTTAGCGTTTTTCATATTAGATGTGAAAAAGTTATAAAACATAATGGTTTTTCCCCCAAAAATAGACTGAACTGATGTGTAAGTCTCAATGTGGAGTGCACTAGTGAAAGTGGATCCTTGATTAGAGTCTAGATGGTCAAGATATCATAGATTGAATCGTCACTGTAGATTTTGATCAGGTCCTACACAGATTGACGGTACTGACATCCCGGCCTTGATCAGCCAGAAGTAGACTTGTTGCTTAATACTGTTGAATTGGGCTGGGTCGACTTAGCAATTGAATGGGTCATTGTGGGCATGGGCTCAGATTGGGTTGGGTTGGATCGGGTCCAACTAACCTATTTGCACCGGCGACAAAAATTAGAGGAAGCAAAGATTGGGGTCTCCTATTCGCAAGGAAATAAAAGGGCCGAAGTTCCTTTTCTCTCCCACCAATTTTCTCCCTCTACGAATGGGTTGAAGGGCTTTTGCCTCTTTATTTCCATTGCAAATGGTGAGCAAGGTGGAGATGGGAACTGGGGGCAGGGAATCACTTGGAGGTCGACTTGGTTCGACTAAGACGTGTTACCGTGATGTAGACGATAACGATGATTGCAGGGCCGGTGCTGAGGTGGAGGTCAGAAGAACAAGCATGCATGATCTCTCTTTAATAGCCTCTTTTTTTTAATTTTTTATTCAGCACTTGTTTGCTTTCCCACTCGTCTTCTTCCTCCTTGTTCCCTTTTTTTTTTTGACGTTAGAGATCAGGGAGGTTTTGGTGCCTGAGTGCTTAAGGGTTAGGTGGTTGGGGATGGTTCAGTGATGGGCTTGAAGATGGATGGGGTGGTGAGTATGTAAGGGTTCGGGTGAGAGGGATTGAAGAACGATAGTGTTTGGTTGAGGGTTATGGAGTTTAGAAAAAAGGTTTTTGGGGTTTAGGGCTTTGGGAGGTTCTTGGGAAATTTGAGGATTTGATGTTTAAGGCTTCATGAAATTTAGGGATTTGGAGTTTTGGTCTTGCTGCGGTAGAAAGGGTGCTGCGATTGCGGTTTTGAGGTTGGATCGAAGGTAAGTGGATGAAGGGTTTTGGGAGTTGGGTTTTAGGGTTTCTATTAGGGTTTTGGGTGGAGGTTGGGGTTCAGGGATGGGTTCAACAGAGCTAACGGTGACTCCTTTGTTGTGTGTGTGTGTGTGTGAGTGAGAGAGAGAGAGAGAGAGAGAGAGAGAGAGAGAGAACGGTGACTCCTTTGTTGTGTGTGTGTGTGTGTGTGAGAGAGAGAGAGAGAGAGAGAGAGAGAGTAGGGTTGCTATTAGGGTTTTAGTTCTTCTCTGGTGTTTCATCAAAATCCAAAAACAGACTTTAATAAAGAATGTTCGGACTTTATCAATTAACCAACCTAACAATTGTATATTACATCCATGAATTACATTCATTAGTAACCAAAAGCTTATAGCAAAATATGAATAAACAACAAGCTATTTTACACATTGGATCAACATACATGGTCGATCCATATTTCAAATCTCTATCTTGGGTTCGGCCAACCCAAGGCTAACCTACAGTGGTTCGGCTCCAACCCCAAGAGATGCAATACTAAGGTTAGGATCGCAAGTGCCGGAGCACAATTAGAGTTCCGACGGGAGCAATCACACAAAGAAGATCACTCTCCATTGATAAAGCCACTAAGGGAAAATTTTATTAACTCTAATATGAGATCATGGATCTCTACAATGTCATATTTATAATAAAAGATACTTAAGCTCTAAGAAACAATCCTAATCAAACTAGGTAACAAAAATAAGAATCCTATCCAAATTAAAAACTAATCCTAATTACAATCTTTGCTAAAATTAAAACTAATAATAATTAAAATCAGAATTTCATGGATCCCACATGTGGCCCACGAGCCTTGTTGCAATGCTTTTCACCATGCAAGAACCTTTCTTTGGTGATGTTGGCTTCATAGGATAGAGTGTGACTTGCTTTTCACGATGCATGAATGTGTATGTGTTGTCGCGCATGCCATTAGTTCCATTCTTGTCATACATCCATGGGCGACCCAACAAGATATCGCCACTATCCATGGGTACCACATTACACCAAATTGTATCTATATAATCGTCACCAATAGAAAATGTAACTGAACATGCATACCTTACTTGCACTTCATCACCTGTCATTAACCATCTAGCAAAATAGGGACGATGATGCATTCGAACTTTCAGCTGCAATCGATCCACAAGAGCTTAAGATATTATGTTTTCACAACTGCCTCCATCAATTATAATTGTGCATGCTTGGCCATTGACAGTTCCCTTTGTGCGAAAAATATTATTTCACAACCATTTCGGCTTTAGTTTTCCATCATATTTAGGAATCACGAGTTTAATTCCTAAATCCCGATCAACATTAATTGCTTGTGGATCTCGTTGATTCCGATTATGTCCTTCATCATCTCGGTGATTATCCTTAGGCTGATTATTTTCCAAATTGGCCAATCGGGTTTCCATCCTTGGAAAAGTCTCTTGGATTTGAACCATCGTTGCGGATAGTTGATTAACATTTTCCAATAATTCCGCAATGGTGCCCTTCAAATCCTTATCGTTTGTGGAGGACGACTGCACTTCTACATGCTTCTTGGGAGGCATTTTTTTTAATGCAAATTAAATTTTTTTTGACAGACCTGATTTTTAGATCTGCTCTCCACAATCACGTTAGCAAAAATGGATCATAAATATGACGGTGGATGAACCCGATATCATAGAAAGAATTCTCAACCGTTAATCGGTTTAAATCTGTTGATGCAGTGGCTATGTTAGAGGACCTTTGTTTCTGGGCCGTGCTGTAAATGGGTCTAGTCTGACTTGAATCCGACCTGGATTGGTGATTTGGCCCAACCAGCAATAGCTAGCAAAGACATGAGTAAGGAATGGCACGTGACGTCTCTTCCTCGGGCCTTGTGTTGATGGAATGAATAGGGCTTGAAATCCCTCTTTCTCCTTTTGCTGCTTGTGCTCCAACGAAGGCAGAAAAGGAGAGTTGGACGAAGGAGGTGGGTCTTCAACGAGGTGGAGTCTGGTGCTGTTGCTGGTGGTCGACTATGATGTTGCTCACTGGTGCACGGTACACTCCCTTCTTCTTCCTACTCTCCCTTCTTTTTCTCTCATCTTTTTTTTTTAATATTTTATTTCCTAGGTTGGGATTTTGGACTGGAAAAAGGCGGGGGTGGGGCTGCTGGAGGGTTCGGTTTGGGAAAGGGGTTCTGTGGGTTATCAGTTAGCGAAAAGAGGATGAGAAGGGCCTTCGGTGGGATTTTATAACAAGCGACGTGGATTTTTGAGGGATGGTTTCGGTAGGGACGTGGGTGGGTTTCTAGGTGAGATTTTTTTATTTTTTTATTTTTATCGATAGGGTTGGATTACGGCAGGGGCATGAGATGGGGCGGTCAGGACTGATGATGTGCAAGATTGATTGGGGCTAGGAGGATGGCGACATGAGGATGCCGGATGACGGATAGGGTTATTCATGCTGATGATCGAGGGATTGTTTGGCTCTGATACCAATTGATGCAATCCTAGGGTTACGATCGCAAGTGCCGGAGCACAATTAGGGTTCCGACAAGAACAATCACACGAAGAAGATCACTCTCCAATGATAAACCCACAAACGGAAAATTCTATTAACTCTAATCTGAGATCATGGATCTCTACATTGTCATATTTATAATAAAAGATACTTAAGCGCTAAGAAACAATCCTAATCAAATTAGGAAACAAAAATAAGAATCCTATCCAAAAACCAAACCAAACGAAGCCTTTTCCCACTAGGTGGGGTCGGCAATATGGATTTGACGACGCCAATCAAATCTGTTTAGGGCCACGTCTTCCGTTAGATCCATGTAAGCAAGGTCATGCTTAATAGTTTCTTTCCAACTTCTCTGGGGTCTCCCTCTCCCTCTCCTACTCCTGGCAATCTCCATGTTTTCACACCTTTTAATAGGTGCCTCCGTTGGGCGCCTTCTAACATGGCCGAACCATCTCAGCCGATTTTCTCTCATTTTATCTTCAATCGGTGCTATTCCTACTTTGCCCATAATCTCCTCATTCCTAATCCTATCTCTCATTGTGATCCTGTACATCCATCTTAGCATTCTCATCTCCGCAACTTCCATCTTCTTAACATGATTATGCTTTACTGCCCAACACTCTGATCCATATAACAACGCTAGACGTACCGCCACCTTATAATACTTTCCTTTAACCTTGAGGGGGACTTTCCGATTACACAAGACCCCCAAAGCACTCCTCCATTTGGTCCACCCAGCCTGAATCCTGTGATTTACATCAGTATCAATCTCTCCATCCTGTTGCACCATAGATCCAAGGTACCTAAAGTTTTCTTTCTCTACAATCTTTTGTGTGCCCAAACTTACTTCTATGTTACCAGGTGTCCTACTTTGACTAAATTTGCATTCCATATATTCCATCTTGCATTGACTTAGCCTAAACCCTTTTGTCTCTAACGTTTTCCGCCACAATTCTAGCTTAACATTCACTCCTTCTCTCGTCTCATCCACTAAAACAATGTCATCTACAAATAGCATACACCACGGCACCTCATCCTGAATATGTCTTGTAATCTCATCCATAACTAGGGCAAACAAGTACGGGCTTAACGCTGAGCCTTGGTGTAGACCAATCGTAATAGGAAACTCTTTAGTCTCTCCACCAGTCGTTTTTATAGATGTCACGACTCTATTATACATATCCTTTATCGCCTCAATATATGCGACACACACTCTTTTGTTTTCCAGTACTCTCCATAGAATCTCCCTAGAAACCCAGTCATAGGCATTCTCCAAGTCAATGAACACCATATGTAAATCTCTCCGACCTTCTCTATACTGTTCCATTAACCTTCTCAAGAGAAAGATAGCCTCCATGGTTGATCTCCTAGGCATGAAACCAAATTGATTATCTAAAACGTTTGTTGTTCTTCTTAGTCTTCTCTCAATAACTCTCTCCCATAATTTCATCTATGGCTCATCAATTTAATCCCGCGGTAGTTCGCACAGTTTTGAATATCTCCTTTGTTCTTGTATATGGGTATAAGAATACTTTTTCTCCATGCATTAGGCATCTTCTTGCTCTTTAGCACTACATTAAAAAGCTTTGTCAACCAACTTATGCTATCCTCCCCCAAGCACCTCCAGACCTCAATAGGGATACCATTTGGCCCTACTGCTTTCCCATTCTTCATCCTTTTCAATACTTCTTTAACTTCTTCCCTACTGATTCTCCTATAGAACATATGATTCGATTCTTCCCTAGAAATGGTAAGCTGCCCCCATTGTATGTTACTACTACTGCTTTCGTTAAATAACTTGTAGAAGTAGCTCTTCCAACGCTCCTTTATCTCCTCTTCCTTTACTAATACCTTTTCATCCTCATCCTTAATGCATTTAACTTGGTTTAAGTCCTTGGTCCGCCTATCTCTGGCTTTGGCAAGCTTGAATATCTCTCTTTCGCCTTCCTTAGTGTCGAGTCGCCTATATAGCTCCTCAAATGCCTTTGCCTTGGCCTCACTAACTGCCTTTTTGGTTTCTCTTTTTGCTTCTTTATACCTCTCCAAGTTCGCTTCATTTCGATCCTTTTGCCAAGTTTTAAAGCACTCTCTTTTAACTCTTATTTTGTCTTGGACGGCCTCGCTCCACCACCATGCCTCTTTCTGTGTTGGAGCACCCCCTTTGAATTCTCCTAAGACTTCTTTCCCTACCCTCCTAATACACTCTGCTACCTTATCCCACATATTATTTGCACTCTCATTTACCGCCCAAACGTCTTCCTCTAGTACTCTTTCCCTTAATGCTAGTTGCTTATCACCTTTCAAGTTCCACCATTTAGTCCTTGAGCATCTATACAATTTCTTTTTTCTAGTCCACCTTTGTAGCTGCACATCTATGATCAACAACCTATGTTGGGAAGTCAAGCTCTCCCTTGGTATAACCTTGCAATCTTTACAAGCTAAGCGGTCTCTTTTCCTAGTTAAGAAGAAGGCAATCTGTGTCCTTGAGGAGCCACTCTAATAAGTCACCAAATGCTCCTCTCTTCCTAAAAAAGGTGTTAGTTACCATGAGATCATAAGCCACTGAAAACTCCAAAATGTCCTTCCCTTCTTCATTTCTATTACCGTATCTATGCCCCCCTTGTACTCCTATATATCCATCTACGTCGCGTCCTACATGACCGTTCAAATCTCCTCCTATGAAGACCATCTCGTCTTGGGGTATCTCTAGTGGCACTCCTTCCAAGTCTTCCGAAAACTTCTCCTTATGTCCATCTCCTAAGCCCACTTGGGGGGCATAAGCACTAATTACGTTCACTATCTCTTCTCCTAACACTAACTTAATTGCAATAAGCCTATCTCCACTGCGCTTTACACTAACTATATCTTCCTTTAAGTCCTTGCTTACCACTATGCCGATCCCATTCTTCGATCTATTAAGAATCCTATCCAAATTAAAAACTAATCCTCATTACAATCTTTGCTAAAATTAAAACTAATAATAATTAAAATCAGAATTTCATGGGTCCCACATGTGGCCTGTGAGCCTTGTTGCAACGATGTGGTATTGCTGCTGCTTCAGTAAGTCCCTATACTAGATTCAGCCAAGCCTAGACTATAAGTTTGGGGTTCGCCCAGGGGTTTTCAAAGTGAAAAAAAAAAAAAAAAAAATCATAAATCCAGCAAATACCCCAATTGATTCAATATAGATCTATGCCTATTTACGCTCTTATTATCCAAAGATTGAGGAACTACATACATACAGTAGAATAGGAATTCTACTCACCTTGCTAGGCTCTAGTTGCTGATTTGCTTCTTCTCCAAGTTCCTCTTAGGGTTAGGGCTTTTGGAGAGTGATGTGAGCAAGAGAAAGTGAAATAAGAGTTGTGATATGGGTTCTCTCCATGCGTCTTCTATGTATGGCCTGGTATCTCCCCGTTTTCCATCAACTTCTAATTTTGAGTAAAACTCTACTTACCAAATCACGAGACAATCTTTCTAGTGTAGAAGATAATAGGCCCAGCCCAACAAAGGCCCATGTACAGCCTTCCACACGTGGGATATACTGAAGATTGTAAAGCTGTGATTTAGTACCTGATTTCTCTCATTCCATGTATATGATAGGATTTATTCTTTCCATTCTTTTGTTTATTCTAATTTGTACTCTTTACATAATTAGAGCCTTGATTAAGGCATAATAACATTATAAATAGAACAGTTGATGCTCAATGCAGGCATGACCTGCTCAATAACATCCTGATAGCACCAACCACCACCACCATAAGGGTTGTCCATATTTCTAGGAATTCTGGTTATTTTTTCAGAATTTTTGGCACATCTGAAGTAGGCCATCTACTCCTTGTGATTTCCTAGTTTTTCAGGATAGTTTTCATCAGATCCATCCCATCTTGCGGATTTTCATTAGATTAGTGTGCAACCTGATCTGAAAGATAGTCAGAAGTATCACACAGAGGGCTGTATTCCCTGATCAGATTTGATCACTCTGTGGGCCCCACGTGTCCACTCCAGCATTGTCAAAGGGGGTCACCAGCCCTGTTTTTGCACAAATTGGGCCTGTTTTTTGGTTGGACATCTTCCTACCGATCCAGCAACCAATCTGAACCAGATTTCAGATTCTGTTTGCTGCTTATTTCTGTTGGATTACTGTTTCGGCGTGGTTAGTGACAAGTAGAACTATTGTTTTGCTGAAATTCCTTCTCTGTGACACATTCTATTGCTTTTGAGAACATGGAAAAGTATGATGTTATTCCCGTTAAGTTTAATGGGCAAAATTATAAAAAACTTCGTAGAAGGACATGGGCTATTTGGTTATCTAGATGAAACAGTAACGAAACCTCCTACTTCAAGTACCACGGACTCCAAAGCCTTAGCCACCTGGTCCAAGGAAAATGCCAAAGTGATTACTTGGATACTCAGCTCTATTGATTCCTCCCTTGCCGTGGCTCTTCAAGCCTATAATACAGCAGCAGATATGTGGGCTCACCTCAAGAAAATCTACCATCAATCCAACAAAGCCCGGAAATTTCACTTGGATAGTGAAATTGCTAAATTTACTCAAGGGGATAAATCTGTGCAGGAATATTTTAATGGCTTCCCCACCTTATAGACCGAACGGGATTCCATGTTGATTCAGATAGTCTCTCCTGGTTTTCTATCCGAGGCTCTTAAACTACAAGAAGAAACTTTTATTAGCCAGTTCCTTATGAATCTACGACCAGACTTTGAATTGGTTTGGTTTGCCCTCATGAATAGAGAACTATTGGCTAATCTTGATACCTGCTTTCAAGAAGTCCTTCACGAAGAACTTCATCTCACCTTACAGCGTGCTATTCTTGAAGAACCAAAGGCCTTCCTCTCACCTCTTTCGGCCGACTCTGCTCTTCTAGCAACCCCGAATCCGAAACTTACTCAGTGCTGCGAATGCAAAGGCTTGGGTCCTATGATGCACGGTTACTTCAAAATGGGCAATGTATCGTGTCGTATCATATCTAATACTTCACTTTTTATGTATAAAATCCGTGTCCCTGCCGTGTCCACAGCGTGTCCTTATCGTATCCATGCCTTGTCTGGGCAAATATTGCCAAGAATTGCCGCAAGAAGTTGGTTTGCCGATACTGCAAGTGGTCTGGTCATTTTATTGATGACTGCCGCAACCTCCGGCGAAGGAATGAGACACAGCCTAAGAAGCCTCCCTCCAATCTGCCAAGATAGAATATTCCATCCGCATTCCAGCCTCAAGCACCATCATCTGATGCAGGAAGCACTTCATCTGGGGCTGTATCCATGAATCCTGCTCAGATTCAAGAACTGATTCAAAGCACAGTCACCTCAGCATATGCATCTATGGGCTTTTCTGGTGGTCGGTATCAAACTCATTCTCATAAAGCTTTTCCTGCCTTTCATTCTTCTGCATCTCTTTCTTCTCCTATTACCTTATCCATGGTTTTTAAATTTTCAAGAGCCTCAAATCACATGACATCTGTAGAACATAGCTTTACAGATTTCCACCCTTACCTTGGAAAAGAGAAAATAACAACTGCTAATGGTGATCAACTACTCATTTCTGGAGTTGGTACCATTACTTTATCTAGTGTCTCTGGCCAGTCCATCACCCTTCCCAATGTTTACTTTGTTCCAAAATTATCAGCCGATCTACTTTCTGTAGGACAACTTATTGATGATGGCTATCTTGTTCACTTTTCTTCTTCTGGTTGTATTATATAAGGGCAACAAACTGGGAAGGTGATCGCGACGGGGAGTAAACATGGGTGCCTGTTCTTGCTGGACATTGGACATCATTCTTTCTATGCTTCTTCTAATTTCAATAAATTATGGATTGTTTGGCATAAACGTCTTGGTCATGTGAACAATGCACATTTGATTTCTTTGTTTAAATTTGGTTGTTTGGATTCTTATATTGATAATAAAATGATGTCTTCTTTATCTCAATCAAAGTGTGAAACTTGTTGCTTAAGTAAAAGTTACATTTTGCCTTTTTCTGTTCATAATTCTCGTGCTTTGGCATCATTTGACATTATTCATCTAGATGTTTGGGGAATTGCTTCTACCTTGAGTAGGACAAGTTTTAAGTACTATGTGACCTTTATCGATGACCATTTTTGTCATACTTGGATTTACTATATGCGCTTGAAATCTGAAGTCTTCTCAATTTTTCAAAATTTTTATAACTTGGTCCAAACCCAATTTCAGAAAGCAATCAAGATTCTTAGATCAGATTTTCCTTCCTTTCTGATAAAGGAATTCTTCACAAAAAATCTTGTCCGCATACTCAGCAAAATGGGATTGCGGAAAGAAAGAACATGCATATTCTTGAAGCTGTTCGTACTCTGTTAATTGCATCCGTAGTCCCTCCCAAATTTTGGTGTGATGCTACACAGACTGCTGTGTATCTTATCAACCGTCTTCCTAGCACTGTTATAGGAAAGACTACTTCTTACGGAGTTCTCTTTGGTCATACCCCTTCATACTCTCACGTGTTTTTGGTTGCTTGTGTTTTGTTCATCTTCTTCCTACTAAGCACACTAAGTTATCACCATAGGCTGCTAAATGCATCTTTTTGGGTTACAATAATGAACACAAAGGGTTATGATCAATTCGAAAAATGCATGCGCATCTCTCATAATGTGATTTTCTTGGAACATATTCCCTTCTTTTCTTTACGTTTGGATAGTCATCCTATTGCTGTGCCTATCTGCCACAATTCTTGGTGTTGGCTTCTCTATCACCTCTTCCCAAAGTCTATGTCCGGCGGCACACGGTCCCTCCTCTGGTGACTCCCTCTCCTGATCCTCTCCTAGCGCCGCCTTATGAATCTTCAGGTAATAATAATTCTTCTGATAGCACCATCTCTCTGTGACGCTCTAGTCCTCCTTCGGTTGCCCTTAACTGCTATGGATTTCCAGTTCTTCTTACTTCCTTGGATAACACTCCTATTCCCACCTCATATTCACAAGCCTCAAAGATTGTTTACTGGCGGGATGCTATGATTGAGGAATTGGTTGCTCTTAAAGCAAACCAAACATGGGAATTGGTATCGGCCCCTGACGGAGCCTGTGATTGGCAGCAAATGAATATACTCCGTCAAAGTACACTCTGATGGGAGTCTTGATCGCTACAAAGCCAGATTGGTTGCACAGGGTTATAAGCAGGAATATGGAATTGACTATGAGGAAACATTTGCACCAGTGGCTAAAATGACCACCGTTCGTACTCTTCACCAGTGGCGCGGCAGTGCGCAACTAGCCTCTATGGCAAATGGACGTAAAAAATGCTTTTCTACATGGGGACTTGCGAGAGACTGTTTATTTAAAACCTCCTCCAGGATATGATTGTCCTCCACAGCATGTTTGTAAATTGTGGAAAGCTCTTTATGGACTTAAACAAGCTCCCAGGGCTTGGTTCGATAAATTTCGGCTGCAATCCTTCAAGCCGGATTTCGTCAAAGTCACTCTAATAGTTCACTCTTCCTGCGATGGACACCGAAGGGCTACAAATTCCTCTTAGTCTATGTTGATGATATGATTACTAGTGGCAATGATACTGTCGTCATTACGGATCTCAAACACCACCTTACTCGCCACTTCAGAATGAAGGATCTTGGTCATCTCACCTACTTTTTGGGGCTTAAGTTTGTGCGCAACAAATCAGGCATTAGGGTTCTTCAGCGCAAATATGCGACATATTTGATCACTTTGGCCTATTTTGATGATGCTCACACTTTTGATACGCCTATAGAATTAAATAGCAAAATCAGTTCAGATGATGGCACTCCCCTGGATGATCCCTCTGTTTTCTGGCGGATAGTCGGTAGTTTGCTCTACTTAACTATGACTTGGCCGGATATTTCTCATGCAATTCATACGGTTAGCCAGTTTGTTAGCAATCCCCACAATCCTCACCTTGCTGTTGCGTTGCGCATCCTTCGCTATGTTAAAGGAACTCTTCATCATGGTCTCTTCTTCTCTTCTGATACTTCTCTGCAATTATCAGCTTATGCGGATGCTGACTGGGTTGGCTGTCCGGACTCTCGGAGGTCTACCACTGGCTGGTGTATGTTTCTTGGAAAACCTCTGATTTCATGAAAGTGCAAGAAGCAAACCACTGTATCAAAGTCTTCTGCCGAGGTAGAATATCGGGCGATGTCATCCGCCAGTGCTGAAATTATTTGGCTACGCCACCTTCTGTGTGAATTAGGTGTTCTTGTTGGTAGTTCCACACCTCTCCATGAGGACAATACCAGTGCTACCAGAATTGCCAACAACCCGGTCTTCCATGAAAGAACAAAGCACATTGAGATTGACTGTAACTTCATCCGTCATGATGTTATTAGGAAGATAACTCTGCCTCATGTCTCTTCTTTTAACCAATTGGCGGATATCTTCACCAAAGCCCTTTCCAAAATGCGTCATCATGATCTAACTAGCAAATTGATGTTTTCTACCTTACCACATCAATTTGAGGGGGAGTGTAGAAGATAATAGGCCCCGCCCAACAAAGGCCCATGTACAGCCTCCCACACGCGGGATATACTTAAGATTGTATAGCTGTGATTTAGTAGCTGATTTCTCTCATTCCATGTATAGGATAAGATTTATTCTTTCTATTCTTTTTTTTATTCTAATTTGTACTCTTTACATAATTAGAGCCTTGATTAAGGCATAATCACATTATAAATAGAGCAGTCGATGCTCAATGCTGGCACGATCTTCTCCCACTGTTCTTCTTCTTCTTCCTCTCCTTCCTTCACATAATATTACATCTAGTAGACATGCATAAGTCTCCTTATGGCTGTGGGGGGTCGACCGTCCACACTACAAGACTCAAAAAGGTTGGGTCCCGTGTAGTGTACTAAAAGTCATCTAATGTGATTCAGGGGCCCATAATTCTACCAACTAAAAGACTCACATTAAAAGAAATGCTATGAGGGTTGCTGAGTGGGCTTTGATTAGGGAGGAGTTTTGAAATTTTACTATGGTTGATATTACTATTAATTAGGAAGCTTGTATGGGGTGTGGCCCCCTCAAGTTAAGGAAGTCCATTCTTTGGTCTCCTCCTCCGCTTGGCTTTTTAAATTCAATGTTGGTGGTGTAGCGAGAGGCAAGCTGGGGCAGCAGGAATTGGAGGCATGCTTTGGAATATTAAGGGAGAGGTTTTTTTTATGTTCTCTAAATATGTAGGCATTTGTGATTCTAATGAAGTGGAGGTTTTGGCGATTTTAGAAGCTCTTCGATACTTCGTTGGGGAGAGTGATTTTTTTTTATAACGTATTGTGGAGAGTGATTCTTCTAATGCGGTTTCTTGGGTGTCCAATCGGAGGGCTAACCCTTAGAAGTTTCACTTTCTATTTAATGAAATCCGTTTTTTTTCTACTAAGATTAATGTTGTTTTCCGCCATGAGTTAAGATCTGCCAATTTTATGGCTGATGCTTTAGCGAAACATGGGGTTTGGAGAGTTGTTCCTTGGGAGGGTGTTATTTTGTAGATTGATGTCTTAGGGTACATTGTTCTTGTACCTATTCTCTTTTGGTTCTTTTGTTGTCTTTCTTTTCTTTTCCTTCCTTGTATCATCCTTTTCTTAATGCAAGTGTTTTCGTTACCGATAAAAAATAAAAAAAAAGAAGAGAAGGCTTTATCAAAACAAATAGTGGTCCCCACACAGTTACATAATTAAATAAATCATCACAGTATAATAAAAGGAAAAAAAAATAGGATAAGGATAACAATTATTAAATCCTTAGGAAATTTCTAGCCCCTACTGAGACTTAGGGTTATTACATGGGTGCTATGGGCTAGGCCAGCTCGAGCCCGACTCGTGCCAGCCGAATTTGGATCGAGTTTGGGCCTTAGATTTGGTAGGGCCTTTATCTAAAATTTAGGCCTATTAATGTTTGGATCGGGCTTGGATTAAGTGAGAAAGCCCAAAGCTATGCCCAACTCAAACAATAAATGTTGTCAAGGCCATTCATCTTTTAGTTCATCTCAATATATATATATATATTTATAGGGTTTAGGGTTTCTAAACTCTTCATTTCTTCTTCCTAAAAACTCTTTGTTTCTTTTGTCTTAGATCACCACCGGGCTAGTAGAAAAGGGGCCATTGGCGATTGGAGGTAAGACGTTCGAGCTTACATCCAAGTTGGTGGTTGTGGAGACAGGAGGGGATAGAGGAGAGTACGACGACTTCTGTGATGGTGAGCGTTCCATTGTTCGCTTACTTCCGACATGGAACATAAAGAACTGTCCTTTTTCTTCTGCGTCTCTCTCTCTCTCTCATTTTTTATTTTCATTTATTTATGGAGACCGAACCCTTTAGGGCTCCTGCACAAGAATTTTGTGAGGCTTTGAGTTGGGCCCACTCAACTTTGGGCCATTGGGTTTTAGTAAATGGTATTTTAGGTTTTTCTTAATCGTGTCAAACTTAGTGGGCTTCAATTAGGCGTCAACTTGATTGATTAAATGGGCTGTCTTGGGCCTGATATGTTTGAGGCGGGCTGGATTCATGTCTCGTAATTACATCTTGTGTCGGGCTTGGGCTGGATATGGGCCTATGTTCTAAAGCAAGGTGGGTCATGGATATGTCTCAGTTTGCTTGTCCCTGCCCATGAACACCCCTAGCCTATGATGCCCAGATACTGGTATGAATATGGACGCTGATACGAGGATCGGGGATACGTCTCCCACTTTTGAAACTCTAGGATATGGATACGGATATGGGTGTCCTAATGTTTTCTTTAGATCACTTTTGAATCAATGAATTCATCATTGTTTATGTTATTTTCTAGCAATTTTTATTTTGAGAAGTAAGAAAATTAAAATAACTATATGAAATAAAGGACATGTTAAGTACGATATGTTAAACTTGTACCCTAGAAGTATCGGTGGAGTATCGGGTACCAATACAAATGTTGTATGGGTCCGATACAGTTACATTGGGCTTGTATAAGTATCCAAGTATCATAGCCTTCTAGGAATATAGTTTAAAATTCCCTTGTTAAGTATCATAATTAGTGGATGATTTTGCAGCTGTGGATCCTTAATGCAGCCGGCAGACAATATTTCTTTGATTTTAGATTCCATTATAAAAAACTATGTGGAGTGTTTTGGATGCACAGCCTTTTGAAGTTACCAAGCTGCATATTTTAAACCTTTTCTACGAAAATTGTTATGTTCAGATGATTCGCTGACTGTAATCTAGTTTTTGATCGCTCATCCTAAAGCCAAACTTGAGGCCCTAAGATTGACCCTTACAAATTTTGTGTGTGTTTTCTCACCCTAGTTTTCTCTTCAAATTTTGTCACTCTAGTAAAACCCCAAACCGAACCCCAAAGCCCATCAATTCCTTCCACTTTCCATCCAAATTAATTTTAACCCAACTAAAAACCCTAAGTTCTCCCTGTAAACTCCCTTCAAATTGAGCCACAAATCACCAAGCCCTTAACCCTAAGTCAAAAAACACCATTTTATTATTATTATTATTATTAATTTTTTTTTTTTTCCATCAATGGGCATTAACATGCCCAGAATCCTTCCCAAACTAAAATTCTAGTCTTTATCCATAATCCCCCTTGAACCCCTTCTAAACCTTAACCCAAACCCTAGCCAATCCCTGCTTGAACCTCCCAAAACATTTTCTCCCAGAATCTGCTCAATGGTCCCTGCACTGTCCCTTGAACAACTTAATTTGGTCTCAGATTCCCCTAAATTTGAAATCCTAAAATTTCTGATCCAATTCCCAAATCAAACCGTAATTAACCCTGGCCAAACCCTACAGAAACCTTTGGCTGAAATCCTCTCTTTCTGGTCAAATTTCTTCGACTGCAGAAATTATACTTCTGCAGCTCCTGTGGCAGCACCTAAATAGCTCCAATTTGGCACTTATTGAAGCCATAAATCCTATACCCAGTACCCCATTTAAACCTATCTAAAGCCTTTATCCAAGAAACCCCGAATGATATACTGATTTTTGTGCAATTTACTGCCCAAATCTGGGACAAGAATTTTTCAATTTACAATAGACCTTAAAGCATTTAGCCATCCCAATTCAGCCAGATTTTCCTTTATAATAAAGCCTAATTGTACCCAAATTTGTCCCAACTCAAACCTTCATCAGATCATGCCACATCTATTGTTAGTTTGTAACTCATATCCCTTCCTGTCACTCCCCAAGATCCGGCACCTCGTATCCAGGGACGTGAGGGTGGAGTATCTCAATCAATCCATAAGTAGAGTATTGTGGACAGTTTAAAATCCACATAATCAGTGAAGTAGGGGCAAAAGATTACATTTAGTTTCAAATATGATAATTACAACATGTGTTTCAATTAAATCAATACCATGTTAGGTGTCACGACCCGGACCCGAGATCAGAGTCATTAGGGTTAACCCCCGGGTCGCGATGTTCATACTTACTCCCGTAAACCCCGATTAACCGAAGTTAAACCGAAGTCCACAAGGGATCTTGCATACGTACCTGTCAATGTACAGTGCGGAATATACAATAATATACATTTACAACCATTTCACAAAACGAATCATATACTTTACTTTGAACAGTAAAGTTACTTTACATCATTTCAGTTCTCCTACTGTCAACCACTGCATATTCAAAATACAATGCAGGGGACACTACTTACAATACCAAAACGAATGTATAAAACAATTTCTAAAATGTTTCCAAAATATCTCCATGTATATGCTCTTGATCACGTCCATTCGGCTAAACCTCCTGGAGGTAGCGAATGGGCTTCCTCCGCTGGCGGGATGGTCTCGGAGGGACCGGCACGGGCAACTGAGCCTGTAATATTTTCAGTAATACCATGAACACGACGGTTCAACAAGATATATACATATGATGATAGCATGTTTGACAATTCCTAACAATTCATCGATTTAACAGTTCTAAACCATTCCAATATACAATTCTTGTGTAATTATAAACACAAGTAATAATGACAATAACATTGGCAACTACACTAGTATTGGTTCCAACTCCATTTAGTTCTTCCCAAAAGGAAGCATTTCATATTCATTCATTCATTATGTTCAATAATTTATTAATGGCTTTTCAATGTATGACTTTTCAGTCAATGACCTTTCGGTCCAATAAGGTGGGATCTCCCAGTGTCTTGATCAGAGATCACTGGTGTCACCACGGGCTCCGGAACACCCCAATCTCATCTACTGCAGTAGGAATAGTCATTTCATTGTTACTTTTCGTAACTGTTCAATGCATTCAATTCAATTCAATAATGAGTTCGGAAACCACTATGTCGTGCCAGACCATTTACGACATTCATATCACTCTCATTCTAAGACTAAACCAATCTTCTAACCAACCATTGAGTGTAACTCTGGCTATCAATGCAGGGATTACTATAGATGATATTACTTTAAGTAGAGTGTGCATTAGATAACCTCCGCTAACACTTATGAAGGTTTAGATATCACTCGTATTAGTCTCAACGACTAGGCTTCTCATTTAGTTTAGCCATAACTATACGAGAAGTATTGATGACCACATAAGCGATCTTCGTTCTCGCAAAAATCCAAAACTCACTGCGCGATTGGCCAAAATTTCCCTTACTATAAACAATTTGGTCAAGTTCGGCTACCCCGGCAGTTACCTGGCGGTTAGCCGAAACTGTACTGGCGGTTAGCCGAAACTTTGTTTGCGGCTAGCCGAAATTCGGCTGGCGGCTAGCCGAACCAAGTTCGGTTGGCTTACGGTCAGCTTTCCAGAAGCTGATTTTCTGACAGGGATTTCTGACCAATTTCGGTCAGCTTGGCGGTCACCTCGCGGCTAGAATTTCGGCTAACCGAAATTTGGCGGTTAGCTTTCCAGAAGCTCGTCAAATTCGGGTTTTCTGGCGGTTAGCTTCGCGGTTAGCCTCGCGGCTAGCCGAAATTCGCCTAGAAGCTCATTTTCGAGCTTCAGAAGTCCTTAACCAAATCCACATTTTTGAACTCCTTGAGTTCATACAAGTTATATAAAAGCTTAAATCGCTAGAAATGCATATACTTGCCTTAGGTGAAGCTTTGATGCACAAAACCTCTTGTTTAGCTTGGTTTGAGAATGGAATACTTCACTTGAAGCTTGATTTCCAAGAAGATGATCAAGAAGATGAAGAAGAGGAAGATGATGGCTGCCCCTTCACTTACATCACCTCACACACACACTTGATGAAGAAACGGAGGAAGAAAGAAGAAGAAACGACTGCTGCTTAGGTTGCTGGAGATGAATGAACTCAATTGAGTTCATCATCTTATCTTATAAGGTAACTTTTGCATTAAGCCCCCCATAAGTTCTTTCATTTACATTTCGAGTCAATTAAAGGTCCATTTGATCCGATATTCGTCGAATCAATTCAAGCCTTTTATGAAACTCATCGTACTCGTCGAGATACACATGCGGGTATCAAGAGTTTCCGTATCCAACAAAATACGTAAAGATCCGTATTTATACACAAACCCTCAATTTGCTCACTTCAGTCACTTGAGCTTCATTTTCACTCAATTCCATTCTTAAGCTTAGTTACCATTTCATTAAGCCTAAATTAATCACATTAGGTTAATTCAACTTCATTTAGTGATAAATCACCGTTAGTGCATTTCAACCGGCTTAATTAGTCATAAGCTCAATTAATTAAAGTTAATCGTGATTAACTCGGGACGGAGCCTAACATTAGGCCAAATAGGCCAATCTAAATACAAAAATAAAGCTAAGTTGGCTAATGACGAGGCCCTCAATGCAGTCGCTGAGTATCCATGGGTCACATCACTGTGCATTTCCCTAAAGTTCCTTGTGGAGTCTACACGGCACCTTATCCTTCGCTCTAGCGGACGTTGGCCTAATACCAACAAGCACCAAGAGCAGCATTAGACCTAAAAGGCCAAGCAAATAGACATGAGTAAATAACATGATATACATGCAGTAATAGACTATGTGTGTGTGTGTATAACCTATACTTGCAAGGAAAAGTTATCTCATGTTGGATCAATAAATATGGAAGTAAAATAAAACACGGAATGTAATAGAGACATCCAACAATGAGCACAATCAATCCAACCATAGGTAATAAACAATAGCAAAGGTATAAGGGAAGTCCCATTACCAAAGCCTCTTAAGGCCATCACAACATCTACAACTCCATAACCAAAGCTCCCATCCAAGTCTAGTAACTCAATGTGTAGACACACCCAATCAAACCAAGTAACCAAATGTCTAGAGTCTAGATATACCCATTCCTTCTGCACATGACATTGGACCAAATGGATATATTGTAAGCGGGATATCATACACACCAATATCATAAATAATGACACAAACCCGTCTCATCATACTCACATTAAATGGAGCGGGCACATTCAGGTCTAATCCACATACTCCAATCTGTATCAATTATCATAGTCATCCAACACCACCACACACACACCCCGTCATCATCAGAGTGCACATCATCACCCAATATACCCATAAACATCAATGTGCTCATAACCATCATAAGTAATATACTCATTACCATCAATTATCCATCATTCACATCAAAATGCGTACCATAGCCAAACTTTGGTTTGGTCCATGCCTAGTACCCCACTATCCGAATATCCTAACTCAGCGTCTTATAACACCTACCGCACCCAGCACCTGCATCTTGGCTGCCTTAGTATTTGAAGATACCTACTGTGCACAAAGCAAAGCATAACCGCATGATACAAAGGCATAATTGAATATCCATTTAGAGTGAATGTGTAACACATGCATTTCTGTGTCAACCATTTTACTTAACAAGGTCCATTGCTATGCTGCATCTAGGTCCTGGTGTAGACATCCTCATATAATGGCAGTATCGGCTAAGGATACGATTCCCATAGAGCCTGTGGTGCCTATATGATTCTCTTGTTGCTTTTGAAGGTAGTGGACACCCAGAGCTCATTATTAACTAGCATTACCCTATGCTTGCCTCCCGGATGTCTAGTAGTCCTAACAGACAAGGCATAATCATAACTTAGCAATTGAGGTGGTCTAAAGTCCAAGGTCCACCAAAGCTCTAGGTTAAGGGTCAATGCACAAGCATTAGTGCAGTTAAGGATATGGTTCCTAGATCTAGTTAACAGTGGATAGGTCAATACACAGCTCCTACCTCCTACCCGGGCTTCCCACACCTCACTGTCAGGGTGGGATGGCCCATACACTAAATGCCTAAGGGTCGAAGAGCTAGTAGGTATAAAGGGCTGGGTCCGATGAAGTGTCATAGTGTAAATCATCTCCAACCCTAATGCCTTGTTGTTGGTCATCGTTTGCCCCTTTTAGAGTGGACATTATACCATTAAACACGATGGTCCATCATGGGTCTCGGATACCACTTACGCCAACCTTAATACTATAATGATCTCGAGTATCGAACGACCCCATGGTTACCACCCCCTTGACATGGCTTGGTTTCTCACTCATTATTACTAGTAGTTGGTAGGCAATGGCTAAGCTCTGTTTCCCATTAATCATAAGTTCCATAATTTTAGTCCATTAGCTAAGTCTAAGGGTCCCAAGGATGGTCCACGCGTCAAGGGTTCCAATTTCTAATGAATGAAAATCTCAGGTCTACGGTTAGCTAGAGGTCCAGTCATGGCTAGCCGAGACTGAACTATGGTTAGCCTTACTGTTCGCCATGGGCAGCTCCACACCACATCTAGCCGTAAGGTTGCCCAAGAACAAACTAATATATTTTGGCCTCGCTGGAATTGCCACCATAGTTCACTCTTGGAGAGCTACCCGAAGTTCACAACTAGCAATAAACAACCTATGGATGAGTGCAAAAATGATTTGTTTCTCGGGGAAATGTTCTCCCCTTCCACTCATAAATGTTAACCACTCAAATGGGCTATTCTAAACTTCCTACCATCATCAAATTACCTACACTGCACTAGATCACCATTCAAAACCTAAGAAGTGGGAATTTAAGGTGATCACATTATAATTATAGGAAATTCACTATGAAATCAAGAGATTCAACCTATAAACTATATGAAATAGGGGTGTGACGGTTCGGTTAACCGTGTGTTTTAGGAGAACCGTTAACCGAACCGTATTTTACGGTTTTCAGTTTTTTAAAGCCGTAACCATAACCTAAAAAACTGATAAAAACCGTTCGCGATTAACCGTATTAGACGGTTCGGTTATGGTTAATTGTCACTTAAAATGCATATATATTTTTTTTTGTCAAAATGCAAAATACATGTTCAAAAGTCAAAACCTAATATCCTAATTAACAAATTACATAATTCCAAAATACTAAAGTAGCATTAAAAGAGGTTATTTAAGTTATAAAGTCACACAATAGCCCCTTTTTTTTTTTTTCCTTTAAAATTGGGGTGATTGGGGTGTAACGGTTTGGTTAACCGTGTGTTTTGGGAAAATGGTTAACCCAATCGTATTTTACGGTTTGGTTCGGTTAATAACCGTAAGTCGAGACTGAAAACCGAAACCGAACCGTGAAGCACGGTTTTCCGATTATTAACCGTAACTGTCATGACCCAAATTCTGGGGCCCTGTCGGATATCTGGATCGTAATTATATAGCATTATTCACCATGCATTCATCAAATAAGATTCACAAGGAATTAGGCATTTAATTCAAATATAATTTCAATTATAAATATCACTAAATCTCTGAGAATTCGAACTTTATATATATATATATAACTCAATCCATAATATGCTTGAAACATTAGATAATTTTCCTAAACAAGTACTAATGATTCTGTCATTTATTTAAGTTTTTCTCGTTCTCTCCTTTCAGCCACGCATGCCGAAATCTACGTGCTGATCGTCAATCCGCTCTGGCCCACCCGCAATTTGATTACTTGAAGGGGGCAATACAATATCAGTATTACTGGTGAATGAATTTTCCTAATTACACAAGTCACATACAACATAATGTCACATAATCAACACAATCCGAATTATTAAATTAAATATCATTAAAAGTACATTCACATACAAATCTGTGCCCATGCGCATTACCACGCCTCAAAGGCCCATCGTATACATGTATACCGGTCACCATGACCCTGTCTCATCAGACACGTCCACTAAGGACCAGCCATCATAATGGCCATTCACATCCACTAAGGACCAGCCGCTATAACGGCCCGGACACTAAATCCAACATCCCACATTTGGGATTCCGTGCACAATATCACATAACAACCAGAGTTCATCTTTATTAATAATTTACACAACAGTATTGTGGGACCGGTCCCATATCAGTCCCTATTATATTAGTGCCCTGCTTCTGATCATAACAGATAAGAGATGATGCAGGAGTGGCCCACCTTCAGAGAATATTAATCCAGGTGACAGAATCATTTCAATCATTCCAAGATAGCCCATACAGTTCATTATAATTACATGAAAATCTTATTTAATTTGGTGGAAGGGTTATATGGTAATTATATACAAGTCTAGGGCTAACCCCCCATTCACAAATTCCTTTGTATACATCTGTACACACAAAAAAACCATTATAACAAGTGATTCGCGCCTGAAACACTTCTATAGCAAAATCCAGTGGGTCCCACTGGACCAAACCAAGATTAGACCTAATGTCTAAGGTCGCCCAAGGTTAGGATTTACTCTTAATGGATTGGATTCACCATCAGATATCTTTACTGAGCCCCACAGTCTTAACAAACACAAACAGAATTCATGAATATGCCTCACGGTTAACAAAATTGAAGTTTCTGGATAACTGGGCAGATGGAGACTAGGCCACATGGGAGTTGGGACCATCACCATTCAGGTCATCCCTGGGCCCCTTTCAATATGTGGGGTCCTAATCTCTGATCAACTTAGGTAGTGGGTTCCACAACAATTATCGACCCAACACCCTTTTTTCATCAGTTTCACGCCAGAAGTTTAAAAATCCATTGGATGATGGCCCAAACGGGGCCCACCTCCCTTGGGTACCGTTCCTCTTGGATCGACCATGAGTCCTCCTTTGGATCTATGGTCTAGATGCCTCATCTAGTGGGCCATGGGGTCCCACAACCATAGTTGTCAAGTTCGTTTCGGACACTGTTTCGGTTTGGTTCCAAAATGAAACATCTCGGGTTATTCGGTCATTTCACTTTCCAATTCGGAAATTTGTTTCGGAAAATATAAGAAAATTACATATATATATATATTAAAAATATATAGAAAATTTCATTCTACCAAACATCAAAAATTTAATTTGCAAAAGATAAGGTTCAAATACATCCCCTCAAATATCACAAAATAAAGCAAAAAGTCAGCTAACTATGCATCACTGTAATAATGATTATCATCTTCATTTGCTCCCAAATCCTCTCCTATAGGGCCACCTATTTCATCACCCCCATCAAAATCAGGGAGACCCTCTTGCACTTGTGCCGGTTGCTCCATAGTCGTCCAACCGTCGACATCCTCTATGGTCAAGAGAGGTGCTTCTTCAGCAACCCAATCCGCCAAAATATTAATATTCTCCAAACTTATTGGGTCAGAAGCAGCATTCCCAGTCCTTTTGAGCATATCCCTAAAATTTACATAAGTTAATATTTTGGTATGACAATTAATAATTTGCAAAAGAATCACTCACGTATGATTAACATTTGATATACCTTTCACGGAGCTTCAAATTATAATGCACAAAAACTAGATCATTCAGCCTCTGATGTTCTAGCCTATTTCTCTTAGGAGAATGAATATGTTCGAAGATACTCCAATTTCTTTCACAACCACTAGCACTGATGCATTGGCTCAAAATTCGAATTGCCAATTTTTTTAACTCAGGGGTACCACTTCCCAACCGATCCCACCATTTCTCTGTAAAAAATTATATAAAATATTAACTTATATTTTATAAACTGCAGTCATATAATAAGTTAATGAAAAATAAAAAAACTTCATTTACCTGGAGACATTTTCTCTCGATTTCGTATTGCTGCTGCAGAACCGAAGTCAAAACGTGAATCTTTATAGGCATCGCATTGTTTGAAAATCATGTCTTGAGTATCAAAATCAGGAACTAATTTCTCTATGACATTATTCAGACCCCTCATGACTTCACTATGCTTAGAAAAAGTAGGACTAAAGAAAAATGCTGGATTCAGATAGTATGCTGCAGCGTGTAATGCACTGTGAAGTTGATTTTCCCACCTGCGATCGATGATCTTCCAGTATAGCTGGTAGTCTTTCTTATTTTTTAACCTCTTTTGAATCACCTCTTTTGCTCGGTCCATTGCCTCGTACACATAACCCATTGCAGGCTTCTCTTCACTGTCCGCTAGACGTAGAACTATCACCAAAGCTTCACTAACCTTCAATATATGCTCAACATCCTTCCAAAATGTGTTATTGAGTATGATTTCAGTGATCTCCATGCCAACAGGTGTACTCGAAGCATTAGATTCAACCCAAGCGGTACTTGTAAACATTTGCCTAAGCTCTTTTCTGTATTTAAAAAGGCACTGCAAGCTAATAAAATTGGTAGCAAATCTTGTGATGGCTGGTCGGATTAATTCTCTCCCATTTGTATATTCTCTTCTCATTAAATTCAACACTGATAAATGATTGTAAATGAACTTTGTGATTTTCCTTGCTGTCTCAATTGTGGATGCATTAACTGGAAACAAGTGGGGCTTTGCCATGTCTTCTAACATCAGATCTATGCAATGGGCTGCACAAGCTGTCCAATAAAAAGTCCCATATTTTTCAGCCACTCTTTTTCCCGCTGCTTTGTAAGTGGCATCATTGTCAGTAATAAATTGGACAATATTGTTAGGCCCAACAAGTAAGACAATTTCATCAAAAATTTTAAATAGTGCATCTGAATTTTTTATAATTGGACTTGTATCAACCGACTTCAGGAACATTACCCCTTTTGGGCAATACACAAGAAAGTTAATCAATGTTCTTTGCCTTTCATCTGTCCACCCATCAGCCATGACAGAGCACCCAATTTCACTCCAACATGATTTATAATGCTCCATGAAAGCATTAACTTCTAGTACAATTTTTCCCAAAATCTTTCCACGAAGGTCATGATATGATGGCATCTTGTAACCTGGCCCCACTGCTGCGATTCCATCAGCCATTGCTTGATAAAATTTTGATCTTGCTGCATTAAATGGGAGATTTGCATCAAACCAAAAACGTCCAACAGCCAAATCAGTTGCATCCTTCAGTTCCTTTGTTGCCAATGCTGATTTGATGCCTGGCTGAGATCCAGGACTTGTTCGTGGTGCAAAGAAATTCGACATTGGAGGTTGAGAAGTGTTTGACACACCCCTTCTTTTGTTTTGAGTAGATATTTGAGAGACCTTCTCTTTACCCTTTCTACTTGTTGTGGTGGGGGTAATTGGATTTGTAAATGGTTCTACTTCTTCTACCTCAACATCATCTTCATCTGCATTATCCCTTGGAGTTCCATAAGGGTTTCCAATCTCCTCATTTAATTGCCTTTTCTTTGCTCTATCCTTTTTACCTTCTAAAATAAGTCTTTCCATTTGCCATTTGACATCACCTGGCACATTTTTACAAGGTGCAATATCTCCTTTCACCCCCCCAAGGAGTTCTTTAAGTCTAGTGATTCTACCACCTTTTATGACTTTGTTACAAAAACGACATATTACATGTTTGTTGTTGGTTGGATCCACACAACCATAAGCCCATGCAGGATCATCAGATCTAATGCTCGCAGCGGCAGATAATATGGGTGTACTATCACTCATTTTCAAATCAAGAATCAATCTTCCAAATCTGATCCAATAGCAACACACAAATGATAGATGTTTCAATTATTAATAGGTGTCATCAAGCAATTACAAAATTGGGCAGAATTAAAAATAAGTGGGCCTCACTCTCTGTAAATCAGAAGGATCTCTTTTTATAATTTTTAAATGGTTTCATTCAAAGCCCATCGTGCAAATCAGTAATTTAGCAAATAAAAGGTGGGCCTCAAATCAAATTTTTAAATGGTTTCATTCAAAGGCCCATTGTGCAAATCAGTTTAAGCAAATAAAAGGTGGGCCTCAAATCAGTTTTTTAAATGGTTTCATTCAAAGGCCCATTGGCCATTGTGCAAATCAGTTTAAGCAAATAAAAGGTGGGCCTCAAATCAGTTTTTAAAATGGTTTCATTCAAAGGCCCATTGTGCAAATCAGTTTCAGTAAATAAAAGTGGGGCCTCAAATCAATTCCAGTTTCAGCATACAAAATGGGTGGCCCTATGATCATCAGGTTAAAGAAGACAACTGTACAATGCCAATCATCAGACTCAATGTTTATATTGTAAAAAAAAATCAGATTCCATATCATCAGTAAACTGAGATTAAATGAAAATTGCAAAACAAGTGGGCCAAGTTATCTGATGCCATATCATCATTAATTATTAACACCATTATTTGAGCCAAAAAAAAAAAAAAGAGGGCCTCATGTTATATGAGCCATAAGAAGAGAAAAAATGAGAATACAATGGGCCACACTTTCTGGCACCATCACAATTGCATCAGGACTATTTTATCGTTTCAACAAATAAAATGGGTGTGCTGGACCACACCTTAAAAGGCATCCCTAGATTTCGCCCAACATCATGTTCACAGTCGATCAAGGCATCCCTAGTTGGCAACATGCCCTTAAAAAACGAAACTTGCAGAGCAAGAAAAACCCACTTGCAGAGAAAGAAAAACCCATCGATGTTGCAGTGTAAATGGCATGGCTCTGAAATGGAAGAAGAGGGAGAGATCGATGCATACCTGAGAATACGCGAGAAGAAATCAAGCAAAGCACGCAGAGGAGAAATCAACCAAAGCTCTTCGCAAAGATAATCCACTCTACTAATCTCAGCCCCAATCGGACAGCCTTTGGTGGACGAATGATCTCAAGATATTGAAAGGAGAATAGGATAATAGAAGATCTTGCTGTTGATACATGCATCTTTGAGCCCAGTTTATACATTGAAGGGGATCTTGGAACCTGCATGCCGTCGATAGCGAAGAAGACGAGGCGTTTCTGCTCGAAAATAGGTATTTCGAATTTATTTCGTTTTTAGATTCGCTCAACTACATTAATTTCTTTTTTCATTCTGCAACGGTCTTCCCTTATTCGTCCGAATCTGTCGATTCGGGTGATATTCGTCCGGATTTGTGTTTCTTCTCTACGAAACCCTGTATTTCGGCGAACAGTAACGAAATATGAACCGAACATCTCAATGCGAGATGTTCAGTTCGGTACTGGTTTCGAAACGAAAGAAATCGGAGATTTCGTCCGAATCGAAACGAACTTGACAACTATGCCCACAACCCTCTAACTTCAATGAAACCATTGTCGTAAGGTCCTGTTTTCATTAGTTGTATGCCCAATTCGATGGATGTTCATGGATTTTCACTCCAGATGATTTATATCATTCAAACAGTCATTCATACACATTTCCTTGGTCCAAAGCAGATTTTAAATCTATTCTATGGTTTAAGAAGATCATTGTATACTTATCCATACAGAGTAATTGAATCATACACTATTATAATCATCTTGGTTAAGCCATCTAAATAATTGGGAATATCCACTCACCTTTGATAAATGATCGCTGCCTTTGCAATATGTGGACGCGAGTAGGACATCAATCTGCCTTCCTCCCCTTCTCCTGAATTGCAGCCCACAAATCTCTCTCTCTCTCTCTCTCTCTGAATTTCTCCAAAATCAAGGAGGACGATTGAATAATACACTAGGGTGATCGATGGTTGCATATATATATAAACATAGAATCCTATTCCTACTCCCTCTTCCCCTTTCTAATTAGTGTTACCATACAACTCCTTCCTTTCTAAAATTCTACACGTGAGGCAACTTCTAATTCTATATAAGTAATACTTCTAATCTCATAATAAGAGATCAGTTAACTATGATGCACGGATACTTCAAAATGGACAACGTATCGTGTCGTATCGTATCCGATACTTCACTTTTTAGGTGTAAAATACGTGTCCCTGCCGTGTCTATGACGTGTCCTTACTGTATCCATGCCGTATCTTTGCATCATAGTCAGTTAAGAGACTACTTGGGCCAAAGTAAGCCTGGGCCCAGGATACGCGGGATATAACTGTAACTAAAACCGTGAAACACGGTTATTAATCGTCGGTTCGGTTTGGTTTGGTCGGTTAGATGGTTTTTCGGTTTTTTTTTACACCCCTAGCTATATCATTCATGTAATACCACATGCATTTGCCCAACATTGAGAATATAGCCTACTGTTACCCATAAATAAAAAATAAATGGAATCCACTACATCTAAGCTATAAAACATCCAATTCAATGTACATTCAATCACAAGTCATGAGATTCGCATGTCTACTTGCCTTAGATGCAATTTATAGCAAAACCCTTTTGAGTCCACCAAGCTTAGGGCCAATCCTTCTCTTCCATAACTTTTCCCCCAAATTCCTAAACCCACTCATACTCCTACAAGCCAACACACAAGAATCAGGTAGTTAGGCTCACATGCAATCCAATCTAAAGCCACATTGGATTCTAAGCTAAGGAGAGAAGAGGGAGGGAAGCTCCTTTACATGCAAGATGGGAGGGAAGAGAAAGAGAGGAGGAGATAGAAATCGATGGAGGGAGAGAGCAGGCTGGCTGAGACGAGGGTCGAGTGGAGAGAAAGCCTGGGGCTGTGGGTGAGAGGGAGATGCTGGGAGTGGTGATAGGTAGGGGTGCACAAAAAAATTGCTAAGCCGATCTGGACCGATCTGGTAGTAGATCGGTTTGGTCACGATTCGGATTTTCTTCAAACTGTTCTGTTCGGTTCGATTTTCAGTTTGAAGTTGCCGTTAAACCGCTCAAACCGAACCGAACCAATTATATAAATATATATTTTTATAAAATATATAAAGGAATATGAAAAATTACTTGAACATGACTCGAACCCTCACTCCGTTACTTGAAGTCCAACGTCTCTCACCAATTGAACTGCCATATTTTTGTGAAAAAAATAAAAACAAAAAAATAAAAAAATCGTAACCGAACTGAACCGGTTCCTTTTGGTTTGGTTCGGTTTGAGCACATGGGCGGTTCAGTTTGGTTCGGTTTGGAAAAATAGAAAACTGATGGGTTCGGTTTGATTGATGGCTTCCCTCTAAACCGGTTCGAACTGCCCATGTGCAACCCTAATGATAGGGTTCTTGTCGAGAGGGAGAGATGGAAAGGTGGGGAAGAATAGAAGAAGGAAGAAGAAGAGCAAAAACGAAGAAGAAAACAGGAGAGGAGAGTGGGGGCTTGCTGAAACGGGAGTGAAAGGGAAGGAAATGAGAGGTGGGTTGTTTATACAGCCTAGGTTTTAGGAGAATTCACAAGTATGCCAATCTCTCATGACTTAAGTGAAAATGATGTGGAAAAATGAAATGAGGTAGTTTTCTAGCCATAAAAGGGGGGTACATGCTTCACAAAAGTTTCATGCAATAAAATACTCTACCGTATGTGCCCAAGATTGACATATTTTTGGAATTGCGGTGAACCCCTTAACTTTTCTCAAAATTACAACTATATCCCTACTTGTCGTTAACTTGGTCTAAACACACTCAGAACCTCAAAACCCCTAAACTAACAAGTAAACCTAATTAGTTAACATCTAAACAAGGTTATTGACCTACTTTGGAAAATACTCAAAATACCCCACAATGTCCAAATGACTAAACTACCCTCTCCGAGCTCAAACTTAGCTAATCACAACCAAACTAATAGGCAACTAGTCTAACACCTAAACTTATTTAATTAGCTCCTAAACATGATTAATCAACAGTAAACATAATTATCTTGGGTTGGGGCATTACACTTCCAGGACCTCACCAAAAATTATTTTAAATTCTCCAATAGCTTGCTGACTGTAGAGAAATTCTTTGACAGGAGTGCAACCAGCCCTTCTCCCACCACCTCTCTTTCCAAAATCTTGCCCCCTTTTTCATTCTATTCCTTTAAACCATTTTTTTAATTTTTATGTCTGTCTTCCATCCAAATCAGCATGAAAAATGTTGGAGCTTCGAATGGATGTCGAAGAATACTATGTCAGTATATAATGGAGATTGGTATTATGGAATGCGTTCTACTTCAAGTTGAGATGCTCTGATACCAAGTTGGAAGTTATCAATGAAAATGTACATTAAAGTGGAAGAGAATGAAGAACAAAAACGAGAAGAAGAGAAGTTTAGGGTTTTAGAGATTTGTTAGAGAGAAAATTATAGTTTTCCAACTTAGGTTTGGGCAATCTCAATGATATATTTGTACTGCGCTATTTCGGTATTTACAAAATAGATAAACCCTGTATTTTATGTATTTACAAATCAATCACCAAATTTCTGAAAATTACAGAAATCCCCTTTCTGAATACTTTAGAAGCTGTATTAATGGTATATAAGTACTGTGATTCTATACTGCTGAATCTCAGTTTAGTAGTTTACCCTAATCAATGTCTAGTTGTGTCCTGAATGTCTTGGATACTGATACTGGACACCCCAAATTTTCTGAAACTGGATTGATATGATGGCTTATTTATTTTCAAGCTCCTGTCCAAGCATTTGATGGCACTAATAAATTTTTTTACAGGTTCCTTCAGCATCAAGAGCAGTAAAAAGTGATAATGATCAGAAACTGCAAGGCTTGTTGACCAATCAAGAGAGTCTTTTAACTCTTGAAGCCAAACACACTGATATTTTATCAAAGGAAATGCTAGTTGAGGAGAACTTAACATATACTGAGGTTCAAAATTCATATTCCTTACGTGATATTTATACCAATGGCATATATGATCCTGTTCCTGAGTCTACTAGACTCTGCACAGAAGGTACAGGTGGTTCCATGAACTCTGCTAAGGAGATACTCCATTCCGACCTAACTACAAATGGTAGTCTCAATTTGGAGAGGACAGATTCAGATTCAGGTAACTTAGAGCATCACTTTTCATCGGTCAGTTATCAGTGCAGTAGTAAATGAGCTGTTTAACTTAAATCTCATTCTTTTTTACAAGGTTGACATTGATTAATTATTCAACTAAATCACCATCATTATCATCATTGAAGACTTACCCCATCCATTTGGGTTTGACTCTTTCGTGTTTTACTTTCCTCTTATCCCTATTTAAAGCCATATTCTGTCCCTCCAATTTGAGATGTATTCACTAATTACAATCCTCTATTAGTCACCCCCTTCTCTTAGGTGCTTGCAAGGATGAAAATAGCGGTGGTGGCGGGCGCTACGTAGCGTAGCAGTGCAATTGGAAAAAATCGCCCAAAAAATCTGAAAAAATTCCAGAAAATTGTAAAATGAAAGAAAATGTGTTTCTTTTGCAAAAGTAAGTAAGAAAAGGGGGTGTAGCGGTGCCCTTAATATATGAGGTCCTGTATCGTTGTATAAATAGAAAATAATAGTAATGATAAGTTTTTTCACATGTATTCATGTTTCTTAGTCATGCTAACTTATTTCTAGTTAGAGTGAAATTTGATTAAGCTCTATTTTCAAGTAGAATGAGATTTGGCTGAGGTATTGATTTTAATTAAGTAATATTTCGCTAAGACATGACTTTTTTATTTTTATATTTAGCCTCATTGTGGAGCCAACCAATGATTAAAGGAATCAAGTGCTTCAGCTTTTATTTTTTCTTAGAGGGTCATTTAATTTTTATTGATACCTTTCAAAGGTTCCATAAGTGCTCTATTGAAATAAACGATGGGTCCATTTAATTTTTATTTATGCCTTTTAAAGGACCCATAAGTGCCTTGTAATGAAATGAAAGAAGGGTCCATTTAATTTTTATTCATAACTTTCATAGGGCCCATAAGTGCCCTCTAAAAGAGGGGTACATTTAATTTTTATTTATAACTTTAACAGGGCCCATAAGTTTCCTCTTAAAAGAAGGGGCACATTTAATTTTTATTTACAACTTTCAAAGGCCCATAAGTGCACCCTAATGAAATAATACAAGGATCAAAATGAAATTGGTTTTGGTGCCATGAGTGCCCTCTGCGTTGCTGCGACGCGACGCTACTGGTGCCGCCACGCATTAGGTATGTCTTTTGCAACTCATTTTTTTTTTTTCCTTTTTTCCATTCTTCCTCTGTCTCCTCTTTTTTTTTTTTTTTGTGTTGTTTGTTCAATTGGTGATTAAGTGGAGCAAACGAGGGGGGGGGGGGGGGGGGGGGGGGGGTTGTTATTTTCATCCATGGGTGCTTGAACTCGTACACTTTCATTATTATTATTTTTTGGGGTTGTTTCTGTGTTTTACATGTCAAAGCCATCTTAAATAACATTGCCTGGTTTTGTCTTGTATTGGACTTACCCATAGATAGTTTTATCTAATCATTCGTAATTCTTTCCTTTTTGGTTGTCCCACATGTCCATCTTAACATTTTGATCTAATTAATGTAATACATGCACAGTTCTCCGTGGCACAGGGATCACATAGATCACATGCATTAGTTTACAGGTGAAAGGTCTTTCTAATTTGAGGTTCTATATGTTGGAAGTAGGTGGGCCTCGTGGATAGGTTTTCAAAACTTTTGACCCACTTGACTCAGGGATCAAGTACCCATAAAGCCATAAACCACATCCAGGATCCAAGAACCTCAAACTCATGATCAAGATCAGTGAAACACTATCTATGGGATAGATAATAGCGTCACCAGGCATCCACAATAAATCCACAACATACAAGGAAGTAGATGATACCTTGGGAGCTTGGTTGTGCTCTAATGGAGAAGTTGACAATTTCCTTGATGAAGAATTTTTCTTTGTAGCAAATTAGGATCTCCAAGACCTAATTGTCTTCCACGCAATGACCTGCTTCATATCTCTTTTCTCAAGGATAATGGTGGAATCTCCAAAAGAAAAACCAACTAGAACCCCAAAGAGAACCAGAAGAGAAACTAGAAGAGCGAGGAGAGGGAGATGAGCAACTCTTGCTCTGAGCGTGAATTCCAAAGGGAATAGTGTGTTGGACGTCCAAGGGGTCTCCCCTATTTATAGCTTGAGCAACCTCCTCTTACTTACTAATTCTTATTAGAAGTCTCACTTCCATAACAATTAGTAACTTGCTTATTTCTAATTATGATTAGAAGTCTCACTCCTATAACAATTAGTAACTTTCTATTTTTCTTTCCTTTTGAGTTCAAGTAGAATTAGTAATGATCTAATAATTGGGCTAGCGTGGGGACTACTAGGGATTCCATAGAAAGTTGGCTCCAACTGGGACACCTTGACCCCACATCTCATGTGCAATCCGGTCCCACAGTTAATTGCAAAGAACTCCACTATATAAATGCAACTGTACTCCAATCTTAGGATTTAATTATAAGAAGACCCTAAACTTCCCTATGACCACAAGTAGGCCCCTCCATCTATATCCATGGATCAATTGGACCTGTCCAACCCCCTATTTAGATTCACATCTTATTATCCTTGAGACCTAATCAATCATAGTGATCATCAGTACCATCCAATTAACTCTTTATTAAGATGGGTGCGCACTTACCCATGATAAATCCATTAATTGGCACAAGGGGATAATGAGGATAGATTCCATCTTGACCATTGAATGTTCCCACAGTCCTACTACCACGTACGTTAGACACTGAGGTGTTGACCTATAGAAACTTGAGTTCACTAATGTCTCAGGATTAAGAGCCTATTGCTAGAGAATTACGAGAGCAGACTTTAAAGTAAAGACAATGTTTTATAAGGTGCTTCTCATAGTCCTTCAATACATCCAATGTACTAGCACAATGATCGAGAGTCTTACACTTCGATGATTGAGACAAATCACACATCTCATAGTGATAATAATGTTGTAAGCTTGTCAGATGAGATGCCCAATCTCACCACCGGTTGTGAATCAATTTAAGTATAAGATTTGTGACACATGTCTCCCGCATGTGGATTTTATCCACACACATGTATCAAATCTAATATACTTGTGGGCTCCGGTTCATCTCATGAACCATCATGTCATTCGTATTGGTTATGTGCAAGTAGGGAATAAAACCATTCATCTCATGAAATAAAAGCATGATTATATTGATAAATAAAGAAATAAATCAATTTATTACATCATCCACTAGATTGAGATTTGAGACCATATAATTTAACACTATATTTTTGTTATAATTCTTGTGGGCCACAAAATCCTAAACACAGTTTGGCAAGTTTCTCATCCAGCACTGTAATGTGGCCAGCCTAGTCAGGATAGATAATCCAGAGTTCCCCACTACCATGTTTGTTGAATGTCAGGAATTTTTATGTCATCTGATTAGAAGGATGTCAATGGACATCTGAATATCTGAGGAACTGATGGCCCCACTCTGGGGAAAAAAAAAAGGAAAATGAACCTAATTTTGGATTTGATCTTAATTTGGATCTGTATTTAGATGTACGCTGTTGATGCAGAATATTTTCAGTTTTTGGATCTCCATCTGCATGTTCAGACCCATGGACCAGGATATGGACCCAACTATAAGCCCAAGTATACATAACTGGAATTCAACCTTAAGGCCCCTTTATTAGTCTGCTCGCATTGGGTCCTATCTTGGGTATGAAGATGGATTGCGATCTTTGCTTTCCTTTCAATTTTTTATCCTGTCCACTTTGTGGGACCTGTGTCTGATCTGGATCCAGGACAGATCCTGCCTTTCAAAAGCTATTCAGATTTGCAAACATATGAGAAACAAAAGAATGTGTTGAACCAGAATCAAATAATGTAGTAGCTCTACTATTAGAGATAATGATCATACCCTTTACCATGTTGTGCGCTGCTGCTGCATCTTGTTGAGTCATGGGGAACACTCTAGCATTGGCCTGCGGTCTCCCTTGATTTCTGCCCTGGTTATTTCTCCCCCTGTTCTGATTCTGACCTTGAGGTAGGTTCTGAAAATTTCTAGCTGGCTGAATTTTCTGATTTCTTTGTTGCTGGTTTTGTCGGTATCCTCATTGTTGACTCACTTGTGGGGAATTTTGGGTCTGACTTTGTTGCTGACTTTGGTTCCCTTGGCATTTCTTCGGACAATCTGCTCTCTTGTGTCCTTGCTTTCCACATTCAAATCATGTAACCAGCTTTTTTTGGAATTCACTAACATCACGACCCTTTCTACGGAAATCACACACTACTCTTGCCTCTTGCCTTTTGTCTTTTGGGATGTGCTTGAGACTTGAAGTTACCTTTTCTATTCCCAGAAGGCTTCGGCTGATCGTTCTCATTCAACCCCACACTAGCTTTTTCAGAAACAAAAGCTTTCTTTAGAGCCTTTCTATATGTCTTTGGCGCATGCAAGCGCACATCCTTCCTTATGTTTGGCTGCAACCCCTCAATAAACCTGTCCTCCTTCATTTTATCCGTGGCCACTAGTTCCTTGGCAAAGTTGGATAATTCGATGAACTTGTTAGACTACTCCATTACTATCATGTGCCCTTGTACTAAAGTCTGGAATTCCATCATCTTTTGATATCTGATGTGCTCTGGTATAAACTTCTTGAAGAATGCATTTTTGAAGAAAGTCCAAGTTATCTCAGTCGCCTCCCCATCAAAAGTTTTCAACCGCCTTCCGCCACGGCTTGGCATTACCTTCTAATTTAAGTCCGCCAAAACAGTCTTTTGTCCGTCCGTGCAATCCATCACTTCAAATATTCCTTCCATACATCCATTCATTGGCATCCCAGGGGTTGTTGGATGGTTTAAAATACCTGGGGCAGAACTCATTAAATCTCTTATATAGCGTGCTTTTTTCTTGGTCCACCGGATTACCATTGCCAGTCCCACTACCTCCTTGACCATTGCTGTCTCCATTTGTTTGATGGTTCAAAATTGCTCGGAGAGTTGTCAATTCCTCCTGCATAATTGATTGAGACTGTGCATGCTGCTGATATGCTAGCATGAAGTTCTCGAACATCTTATTAGCATATTGTGGCATATGGATATCGTCATGGCTTTTGTGCTCCAAGTTATTATCAATACTATTTTGTTTTTTGAATGGTAATGCAAATTTATTAGAAGCAAATCAGCATAGGAGACATACTGAGAAGCAACAAAGGGAAGCAAAAGGAAAAAGAAAGCCAAACCCCAAAGAGAAATACAATTATCAATTACAAGATTATTGTTCCCAACAACCAATTTTGCTAGAGCGTTAGCCGCCCCGTTTGTGGACCGCTTAGTGTGATTAAAGGAAACTTCAAGCTTGGAGACCAATACCGCCACCTCGTCACACAAATCTGCTAGGCGCTAGGGCAGATTAGAAGAACCAGGGGCCCATCTTATTGCACATAAAGAGTCTTTTTACACATTGAATTTTCTAATACCCAACCAGTCAGTTCCTAGAAGACTTGTCCGAAGGGCAATCATCTCAGCCTCATTTATTGTTTTAAAACCCGAAGGACTCCAAAAAGATGTAAGCTTAATGCTAGCATTATCTCTGAAAACACCCCTAATACCTGATTGGCCCTGGTTACCAAGAGCACTCCCTTTGAAATTAAGCTTTAAGGTACCCAGCGGTGGAGGCTTCCAGGTAGGGCAGCCCGGGGAGGCTTCCACCTCTTTCCAAGACCTACTGATATAATCTATGGAGTATCCTAAAAAATTAGGAAGGATAGAGACCCAAGAAGCGATGAGGTATTTAACCTTGAAAGCAATGGCTTCTTTGGAGGATGAAACCCCTTTAAAACACCTTGAATTTCTTTCTTTCCAAAGGGTCCAAATGATAGCCTGAAAAAATGTTTGCCACATTATCTTTCCTCTAGCAGAGCCAACTCCCATAGACCAGGCCTGATAGGAAGACTTTAGAGAATCCTGCGGAACCTAGCAACAATCGAACCATGACAAAGCCGAACTCCATAAAATGATAGCCACCTCGCAATGCCGAAACTGTTGGAAGTAAGTGGGCTTCGTGGATATGTTTTCAAAACTTTTGACCCACTTGTCTCATGGATCAAGTATCCATAAGGCCATAAACCACATCTAGGATGCAATCCCTCCATCTCATCAATCATGTACATCAATAAACACTTTCTAGAAGATAGAAATCAGCAACAAACAAGCAACCAAAAATCGACAACATCCAATGAAATAGATCATACCTTTGGAGTTCGGTTGTGCTCTAATGGAGAATAAGACAATAAGCTTGAACAAGAATTCTTCTTGAAGCAAATTAGGATTTTTAAGACCTTGTTGTCTTCCACGCTATGACCTGCTATCAGATCTCTTTTCTCTAAAGGAGATGGGTGGGATCTCCTAAAGAAAACAACTAGAAGCTCTAAGGAACTAGAAGAGAAAGAGAAATTGTGCAACACTTGCACAATGTGGAAGCCTGGGCTTGAATCCTTGTAGTGGACGTCTAAGGGGTTTGTTCCCCTTTTTATTGCTTAGCAATCCTCTTCTTACTAATAATTAATTAGAAGTCTCACTTCCAAAAGAATTAGTAACTTTCTCCTTTCTAATTATTATAGAAGTCTCACTTCCACAACAATTAGTAACTTACTATTACCACTATTAGAAGTCTTACTTCAAATAGAAATAGTAACTTTCTAATTCCTTCATTTTAGAGTTCAATTATGATTAGTATCTTTCTAATAACTTGGGCTATCGTGGGGACCACTTACTAATGATAAATCCATTAATTGGCACAAGGGGATATAGATAGATTCCATCTTGGCTATTGGATGTTCCTACAGTCCTACCACCACGTACCCAAGACACCGAGGTGTTGGCCAACAGTTGGCCTCACTCATTGGTGACTCAAAGCAAATGAATAGATAAAAACTTGAGTTCGTCAATGTCTCAGGATTGAGAGCCTATTGTTAGGGAATTATGAGAGCAGACCTTAAAATTGAGACAGTGCTTCTTATGGTCTTTTAATACATCCAATGTACCAGCACCATGATTCAGAATCCTACATTCTGATGATCGAGACAAATCACACTATCTCATAGTGATCAAAGTACTGCAACCTTATTAGATGAGATGCCCGGTCTCATCATTGACTGTGAAGACATTTAAGTATAAGATTTGTGACACATGTCTCCCGTATGTGGATCTCATCCATACACATATATCACATCTAATATACTAATGAGACCCGGTTTATCTCACGAACCATTATGTCATATGTATTGGTTATGTGCATTAAAAAAAAAACACGATTCATCTCATGAAAAGAAAGCATGATTTTATTGATAAATAAAGAAATTAATCAATTTATTACATCATCTGATGGATTGAGACCATACAAATTAACAATCTCCCACTTAGGCTCAATGCCGGTTAGGGTTGCATCTCATGCCCATCCCGTCTACATGCTGTTCAAAGACTTTAGTAGTCAAAGGCTTAGTAAAGGGATCTGCCAGATTGCTCACAGAGGCTATCTTGGTAATAACAATATCAACTCTCTGCACAATCTCTCTGACCAAATGATACTTCCTCTGTACATGCTTTTGGCTTTTATGGCTCTTGGGTTCTTGGACTGACTGGCTGCCCCGCTGCTGTCATAGTAAACTGTGAGCGGCTGTCGTGTCAACGGTACCACCCCAAGTTCCATAAGGAATCTCTTGAGTTGTACTGCTTCCTTAGCTGCTTCACAATCCGCTACATATTTAGCCTCCGAGGTGGAATCAACGGTACATTCCTGTTTAATACTCCAGTTGATAGCTCTGCCACCAAGCATAAACACATAACCAGAGGTGGATTTCCTGGAATCCTTATCTGACATGAAGTCAGAATCTGTGTATCCTACTGGAATGAACTCACCACTGCCATAAATTAACATGTAATCTCTAATCCTTCTCAAGTATTTGAGAAAACACTTTACATCAATCCAATGTTCAGGTCTTGGATTAGACTGATATCTGCTGACTAGGCCCATTGCATGATAGATTTTCGATCTAGTACATAGCAAAGCATACATGAGGCTACCAACAGCCGAAGCGTATGATATCGACCTCATCTGCTCCTTTTCCTCTGGTGTCTTAGGACACATCCTTGGAAAGGTGCATTCCATGCCTGAAAGGTGTAATACCCTTCTTGGAGTCTTGCATAGCGAATCGTATCAATACCTTATCTATGTATGCAGCTTGGGATAAGCCAATCATTCTATTTTTCCGGTCTTGATGGAGTTTGATCCAAAGTCCTTCATATCAAAAGTTTTATAGCTAACCAAACTTTCACTGTTGACAACATTCCTATGTCTTTCCCGAGGAGAAGGATGTCATCGACATATAAAACCAGAAAAACTACTGTCACCTTTACTTTTCATGTACACACATGACTCATCCGGATTTTGACAAAAACCAAATGATTTGATTGCCTGGTCAAAACGGATGTTCCATGTTCGGGATGCTTGCTTCAGTCCATAAATAGACTTCTGCAGCTTGCAAACTCTTTGCTCTTGGTTTTTAGCTACAAAAACGTCCGACTGCACCATATAGATGTGTTCCTCAAGATGGCCGTTGAGAAACGCCGTCTTGACATCCATTTGCCAAATCTTGTAATCGAGATGAGCCGCAATGAATAAGAGTATCCGGATGGACTTGAGCATGGCTACCGACGAGAAGGTTTCCTCATAATCGATACCCTCTTTCTGAGTATACCCTTTCGCAACAAGCCTGGCCTTAAAGGTCTCCACTCTTTCATCTGGTCCTCTTTTTCTCTTGTAGACCCATTTGCACCCAATAGGTTTAATATTGGCAGGCAAGTCCACAAGTATCCAGACCTGATTGGAGTACATAGACTCCATCTCAGCTTCCATAGCATCTTGCCAACGCCCTGAATTTGTCATTAATTGCTTCATTATAGTTACAGGGATCCTGCTCCGGTTCTTTCAGGACTGCCTCGTAAGACTTTCCTAAGAACGAGAACCTGTCAGGGGGTCTGACAATCCTCCCACTAGGACGAGGCACTGGTGTAGTGTAACTACAGGGTCTGGTAAGGGCGGTTCTTCCTCAAGTTCGGTCATATTTGGATTTGGAATTGATTGCTCTTGTATCTCTTCCAAGATCACCTTTTCTAAAGATTTCCGGTCAATCATATAGTCTTTCTACAGAAAGACCGCATTGGTGCTGACCAGCACTTTATGCTTTCTGGGATTATAGAATAACCAACCTTTAGTTCCTTTAGGATATCCTATAAACGTGCTTACTTCCGACTTTGATTCCAGCTTATCCATCTTAACCTTCAGCACGTGTGCCAGACAACTCCATATGCGTAAATGTTGTAGACTAGGCTTTCGTTCGGACCACAACTTCCGGGGAATCTTAGGTACAAACTTAGATGGTACGAGGTTTAGTATGTACATTGCAGTATCCAAGGCGTATCCCCAAAAGGATATAGGTAATCCTAAGAAACTCAGCATAGACCTGATCATATCTAAAAGAGTTGATGCAGCCCAACAAAAGACTAAGACCCGCAGGTCCTAATGGACCATCTGATGGGGTCCACATGATCTTTGATTCAATCAGAGATCTCTATCCTTATTTTAATTAGTAATGTTAATTAGTTTCTTAATAGGATTGCTTTCTAAATTCTATTTAGAATAGGATGAAGCAATTTCCTATTATTAGAATTCTGTTTAGTTTAGAAATTATGTCTTCTATATATATAGAAGAACCCTCTTGTTATTTCTCATGCTTTTTACAATCAATAATAGATTTCTCTGCTGCTCACGTGAGTTTTCATTGATGATTTCGTTTGTGCCCTAGTGGCTGGAATCCATCCTAGGATTCGATCAATCCTTCGGGAGATTGATCTATACCCTCTTGCAGCGTCAATTGGTATCAGAGCCCAGATCCGATCGCCGGAGAAACCCCTGTCTTCCCCGGTTCATCACCATCCCTCTTCCCATTCCCGTCCATCTATCCAACCAGCCTTCACTGTCCTTGACAGAACCCCGGCCAAACCAAACCCAATTACCCAAACCCATCTCCCATCTCAAATTCCCAAAACCCATTCTCAGCCCACCCCGGCCGACCCCAACCCTCAACTACAAACCCTCCTACACCTTCACAGCCTCCCACCTTCGTCGGTCCTCTCATCCAAAACCATCAAACAACACTTCTCCATCACCTGACCACTCACAACCCCAAAACCCTACGAAACCCTTCTCCAAACCCTTCGACCAGATCTTAACAGCCAAAAAAAAAAAAAAAAACCACTTTCCGTTCGGGAACCCCTAACTCCAGCAGAAGAGAAAAAAAAAAAAGAGGGAGAGAGAGAAGCAGAACAGAAGCGAAGAGAGAAGGAGGACTTGAGATCGGAAGGCGTACCATGCACCAGAGGCAACAACACCGTCTTCTTTATCTCCCATCGCCATCGCCATTTGTCTTCAGTTTTTTTTTTCTCTTGCAAGTCGAAACAGTAAGCTCTCCCAGCCCCTATCCTTTTATTTTCTCTGCGCACAGAGCCCGAGGAGAAGAGAAGGCTTCTTTTCCTTCATAGCACTCCACTGGGCTTGAGTTTTGGGTCTGACCTGCAGTCTGGGCCTGATTTAAATCCAGACCCGACCCAGCCCATTAAAAAAAAAAAAAAAACCCCTCTCTCCAGCCATGCCTAGAAGAGGAGACAATCTCAGTCATTGGCTCACGGACAAGGAACGTGATGAACAATTATTCAAACTGGGCCACGATATGGACGAAGTAATGGATCGTCTACGCACAGTAGAGACCACCCTTATTGAATTGCAAAGCAAACGGTTGGTTGCAAAGGAAGGGTCTTCCACTACCGCACAAATAGTCACACCCATCCAAACAGAAAGGCCTGAGCAATGTGAATCCATGCGTGACTTTGTACAGCGTCTCATCGCTGAACGAGACACCGAGGGTGCCATGGTTGCACACCGCATTGATGATATCACAAAGAAAGTTAGAATTGATGTGGCTGATTTTGCTGGAGATGTCAGTCAGAAAGTTTTTGTTGATTGGCTTAATTCCCTGGAAGACTATTTTGCTTGGTATAACATGAATGATGAACAACGGATAGCCTTTACGAAGGTGAAACTTAAGGGTCCTGCTAGAATCTGGTGGTATGGTGTTGAAAATAATGAACTTGCTTTGGGACAGCCCATTACCAGATGAGTCAACATGAAAGAACGGCTCAAAAGCAATTTCCTTCCTTCTGATTACGTTGACACATTGCACCAAGAGTATCTTACTCTCCAGCAAGGCAATCTATCTGTGGAAGAATATACAAACAAGTTTCGCGAATATATTGTTCATTGTAATTTGAAAACAGATGATCGTCTCACTATCGCTCGATATCGAGATGGATTGCGCAATGATATCAGACGAGAAGTTGCTATGTTTGATTACACCAGAGTTGATGAGGTATTTTGTAAAGCGCGCAAAGCTCAGCATGAACTTCAGTTACGACGACGCAACACTTTTCAAGTCGGGGAGTCTTCCACTAGAAGAGGACCTGAACCTACTATTAATTGTACTCAGACGCAAGGTTTTCGTCCTCCTCCTCCCCCTCCTCCTAAACCATTTCAGCAATCACCATATAAGCCACAACAAGCCATTCAGCAGAGGCAAGCTTTGCCACAGCCAAATCAGCGGGTGCAGCAGAATCAGAATGATAACCGTGCCCGCGGAAGGATAGATAAGAGAGAAATCATTTGTCATGCCTGCAAACAAAAGGGACATTATGCAGCCGAGTGTCCCCATAGAAATTTATATGCTACTAATGAGCCAGAAGATGATGAACAATATGATGAGGAAATAGAAGTAGATCCGTTCAATGCAGAGCTTCAAAATGAAACCACAGTAGATCGATTCCAAGATACAAAAGCTGATGACGACACTCCACTGCTTTTCCTTGATCGTCGTCTCCTAGTTGCTGATGCGATGGAAGAAAATGAAGACTGGAATCATGCATCCATTTTCCGGTCACGAGTCAATTGCAAAGGCAAGTCTTGTAACATGATCATTGATGGTGGTAGCGTGATTAATATTATTTCTCAAGAGGCAGTCGAGAAACTCAAGCTACCTACCGAGAAGCATCCAAGACCTTATAAAGTTGCATGGGTCAACAATTACTCCATTCCTGTTCGTAAGCAATTTGTCATCCCTTTCAAAGTCGGCAATTATGAAGATACAATTCGTTGTGACGTCATTCCAATGAACGTTACACATATTCTCTTCGGACGACCATGGTTAAAGAACCTTAAAGTCATCACAGGTCATGAGCATAATACGTATTCTTTTAACTGGAAAGGAGGAAAGATTAGGTTGCTTCCATTGCCCTCTAAATCGTCGTCCTCCACATCTGATACAGCTCCAGCACTTTCTATATTGACCATGCGGAAGTTTGAAGATGAAAGCAAAGAACAGGGCGCCATGTATGCATTGATTGCTAGGCAAATTCCAGAAGAATCTCCTAATACATTTGTCCCACAAGAAGTAGAGCCACTTCTTAAGAAGTTTGCTGGTCTAGTTCCAGATGAGCTGCCTAAGGAACTACCTCCATTACGTGACATCCAGCATGCCATTGATCTTGTCCCAGGCGCTTCCTTGCCAAATTTGCCTGCATACCGGATGAGTCCTATGGAGCATAAAGAATTAAGAATGCAAGTTGATGATCTTTTACAAAAGGGATATATCAGGGAAAGCCTCAGTCCCTATGGAGTACTTGCACTTCTCACTCCAAAGAAAGACGGAAGTTGGCATATGTGCGTGGACAGTCGTGCCATCAATAAAATCACGCTTCCCAATCCCCAGATTAGATGATATGCTAGATTTGATGACTGGTGCATGTATTTTCTCTAAAATTGATTTGCGAAGTGGTTATCATCAAATCCGTGTAAGGCCATGTGATGAATGGAATACTGCATTTAAGATCAAAGACGGTCTTTATGAATGGTTGGTTATGCCCTTCGGGCTCACCAATGCCCCTAGTACCTTTATGCGGGTCATGACACAGTTATTGCAGCCTTATACTGGGAAGTTTGTCGTCGTTTATTTCGACGATATTCTAATCTACAGCAGGATGAAAGCAGAACATCTTCAACATCTGGATACAATTTGCCAACTCCTTCGCCGGGAGCATTTCTATATTAATCTCAAGAAGTGCACTTTTATGAGTGATTCTGTTATCTTCTTGGGATATGTTGTATCAGTAGAAGGAATTAAAATGGACCATGAGAAGGTCAAAGCAATTCAGGACTGGCCCATTCCTACTACACTCACTGAAGTTCGAAGTTTTCATGGTCTTGTAAACTTTTATAAGAGATTCATTCGAAACTTCAGCAGTATCATGGCTCCAATCACAGATTGCATGAAGAAGGGTGAATTTAAGTGGACTAGTTCGGCCACTAGAGCCTTTGAAGACATAAAGCATAAAATCACAGAGGCACCAGTTTTACAAATTCCAAATTTTGACAAGGTCTTCGAAATTGCTTGTGATGCATCAAATGTTGGCATTGGAGGTGTTCTTAGTCAAGAGACATCCGATTGTATTTTTCAGTGAGAAACTTTCTGATGCCAAGAAAAAGTACTCTTATGATTTGGAACTCTATGTCGTTGTACAATCACTTCGTCATTGGAGACATTACTTGATTGGCAATGAGTTTGTTCTTTACTCAGACAATGATGCTTTGCGACATCTACATTCACAGCAAAAGATCAGTGCCAACCGTGCCAAGTGGAGTGCATATATACAGGAGTTCAATTTCAGCATTCGCCACACGGCCGGAAAAGATAATTTGATCGCTGATGCACTCAGTCGACGAAAGCATTTGTTAACAACCATGTCTGTTAGTGTACCAGGTTTTGACCAACTCAAGCTAGATTATGCGGATGATCCAGACTTTGGTTCTATCTATGTAGACCTCCGCCATGGTGATCTTGGTAAGCATCCTCATTATAGCATTCATGATGATTTTTTGTTTAAAGGTACACAACTTTGCCTCCCTGCCACGTCCATTCGTGAATATGTTGTCCGCGAGTTGCATTCGGGAGGATGTAGTGGCCATTTGGGACGCGACGAAACTCTTGCTCTTGTCAGCGATAGATATTATTGGCCTCGAATGAAGCCTACTATTATTCACATTTGCGAGAGATGTAGTACATGCCGGCTAGCCAAAGGTAACAAGAAGAACATTGGACTTTATCAACCTTTGCCTGTTCCTCATACTCCATGGGAAGACATTAGCATGGATTTTGTGCTAGGTTTACCAATGACTCAAAGAAAAGTTGATTCTATTTTTGTTGTCGTTGATCGCTTCTCAAAGATGGCACATTTTATTCTGTGTACTTCCACTAGTGATGCCTACAAGGTTGCCAGGCTCTTTTTCAAAGAAGTTGTACGTCTACATGGCCTTCCAAAGACTATTGTTTCGGATCGAGACACCAAGTTCATGAGTTATTTTTGGAAGACTTTATGGATGTTGTCCAATACCAAGCTCAAATTCTCTATAGCTTACCACCCTTAAACTGACGGCCAAACTGAAGTGGTAAACAGAAGTCTTGGACAATTGTTACGATGTCTTGTTCGTGATCACATCACCACTTGGGATCATGCATTACCTATGGCTGAGTTTGCATACAATAACTCGGTCAATCGGTCTACTGGTACTTCTCCATTTGAAGCTGTTACAGGGGTTCGACCGCGGCTGCCTGTTGATCTTGTCTCTTTGCCGGTAGATGTCCGAATAAGTGCCGATGCTGAAAGTTTTTTTCACCACATGCAACAGGTGCACAATGAAGTCCGCCGCCATATATCTGCTAGTAATGCCACTTATAAACAACAAGCAGACAAGCGTCGTCGATTTCTTGAATTTGCTTAAGGAGATATGGTCATGGTCCGTATGCGTCCAGTACGTATGCCTCCAGGAGCTTATAAAAAGTTGCATCCACGAAATGCTGGTCCATACAAGATTCTCAAAAAGATTGGCCCCAATGCTTATGTGCTTGATATACCATCCGATTTAGGAGTCAATTCTACCTTCAACGTAGAGGATCTTACACTCTATCAAGGTCATGACAATGATGGTGAAACTGAAGAGAAGACTATTGCTCTCCCTTCGAATCTTCCACCTGTTGACGAGATTGTTGATGTGCTTGATGATCAGATTGTTTCCACTCATCAAGGAGGTTTTCAAAAGTTCTATGTCCGCTGGAATAATTGCCCTCTCTCCGATGCTACATGGATCACTGCAACAGATTTTCAACGCTTGAATCCAGATCTTTACGAGCGCTATTAGGCGATTAACTCGCCGGAGTCGAGTTCTTTCAAGCCGGGGAGAGTTGATGCAGCCCGACAAAAGACTAAGACCCGCAGGTCCTAATGGACCATCTGATGGGGTCCACATGATCTTTGATTCAATCAGAGATCCCTATCCTTATTTTAATTAGTAATGTTAATTAGTTTCTTAATAGGATTGCTTTCTAAATTCTATTTAGAATAGGCTGAAGCAATTTCCTATTATTAGAATTCTGTTTAGTTTAGAAATTATGTCTTCTATATATATAGAAGAACCCTCTTGTTATTTCTCATGCTTTTTACAATCAATAATAGATTTCTCTGCTGCTCACGTGAGTTTTCATTGATGATTTCGTTTGTGCCCTAGTGGCTGGAATCCATCCTAGGATTCGATCAATCCTTCGGGAGATTGATCTATACCCTCTTGCAGCGTCAAGAGTCTGGTTCCTTCTTTCCGCTACTCCATTCTATTGAGGCATTCTAGGAGCAGACAACTAGGATAGAATCCCATTCTCTAATAAGTATCCCATAAACTTAACAGAGATATTCCCTTCCTCGATCTGATCGAAGAGTCTTGATACTCTTACCTAATTGCTTTTCCGCTTCTGCTCGAAACTCTTTGAACTTTTCAAAGGCCTCGGACTTGCAGTGCATAAAGTATATGTATCCATATCTTGAGTAATCATCTGTGAAAGTGATGAAGTACTCATATCCTCCTTTGGCTATGACATTTATAGGTCCACATACATCGGTATGCACTAATTCCAATAAATGTTTGGCCCTATTACCCTTGGATGAAAATGGTCTTTTGGTCATTTTGCCTTCCAGACAGAAGTCGCCGACAGGCATTGGTTCTACCACCAACAAAGGGAAGATGCCATCTTTCACTAGCCTGTCAATCTTATTTAGGTTTATATGACCTAGCCTCAAGTGCCAAAGTTTTGTTGGATTAGATGAAGGTGACTTCTTCTTTAATTAATTGTTTCACTATCATGTATCTCATACATCGCGGGAGTCAACAAACAAAGTCCATTGGTTACCCTGCCAGAGCATATAAAAGCACCATTCCTCTTTATGACAACTCCAGTACCAAAAGTAATAGAATAACTTTTATTCACCAAACTAGAAACTAAAATTAAATTCCGCCGTAAAGACGGTACATATAATGTGTCCGACAAAACCAATTTTATTATCTAAAAAACATAAAGTAATAACTCCCACTGAAACAGCCTTCGCCTTAGTATTAGATCCTACGTTGACAATGATTTCTCCGTCACTAAGCCTCTTGGTTTCCCTGAACCCCTGCAACGTATTACATATGTGATTAGTTGCACCGGAGTCAACACACCAGGATTCTGAAATACCAGTTGCAAAACTAACTTTAGAAATAAGTGACTCAATCATACCTGAGGTCTTCTTCTTAGACAGATAATCTGGATAATTCCTTTTCCAATGTCCTATCATACCACAATGGAAACACTTTTCTTTTGTTCCCGAAAACCCTTAGCCTTGGCCACACCACCATTAGGACCATTCTCCACCTTAGGACCCTTTGGAACTGATTTCTTCTTGCCTTTCCGCCTTTTGCCTTTCGGCTGGGACTTGACAACTTACTTTTCTGTCATCAGGGCTATTGGCTTCTTCTTCATAATCCCTTCAGTCGCTATTAGCTGGCTAGACAGCTCAGCTAAAGTCAGATTAATTTTATTCATATTATAATTGACCTTGAAATTTTTGAATGACCTTGGCAGTGACTCAAGGATTATGTCAATCTGCGATTCTGCATCAATCGCAGCTCCCAGTACATCTAACTCATTCAATGAGTCCATCATTTTTAACATGTGGTCCTGTACTGGTGTGCCTTTAGCCATCTTGGTGCTTATAAGCACCTTCATAGCAGCCTGCCTAGCAGGCATGCCTTGTTCGACAAACATCTCCTTTAAGTTTAATATAATATTATATGCAGTCTTATATAATTGATGTTGGTGTTGCAAAACACTAGACATGGATGCCTGAATGTAGCATCCGGCCATCTCTTCGTTTTTGGCCCATTTGGTGTAAAGTTCCTTTTCTTCCTGTGATGCATCCGGCCCTGGCTCATCAAGGGGTGGGCTTGGTAGGGACATATTTATATCCTGAAGCAGTTAGGACAATATCCAGGTTCCGTTTCCAGTCAACATAGTTGGATCCCACCAACTTATTTTGGTTGAGGATGGTCGCAGGTGGATTGAAAGTATTCGAATTGATGCTTTAAAAATCTGTAGCGCATAACCATACATTCAATTAAAGAATATAGATGACATTAGGGTTTAGTATTTTACCAAATTTATGTGGGAATCCTCATAACCACTAAATTCAGAATGCATCGGAATCCCAATCCCTTGGAATTTGCCTCCTTGGGGAGTGTGAATACCACCTAGATTGGTGCGGATCAAAGTTGATCAGAATTAAGATTAAGACTAGCTATCCATGGTCCCCATCATTCATTATCATTTAGGTATCTCATACCAAATAATGTATGACTCCCGATTAACTTCGGTTTCTAAAATACATGAGGAAAACTCTTGGGGATACTACATCATTATTTTAGTTAAGTGTGACCCACCAACTAGCATTGCATGACAACTGTTGCACGCAGCTCCTCTTTGGGGAGTGGGCCCCCGCCCCGTCTCACCAACATTGTCCATTAAGAGATCCATATTTAGTACTAGACAAATAAAAGCCCTCCGTGGGGAACGACCATTCTCAAGATGGTGCGAGGCTAATACTTTCTTTACAATGGACCTATGGTGGAAAACCATGGGGATTTCTAAATTTAAATGCCCCGCTCCCACTTAATATTTTAGAATTGAGGATTTCCTTATAGGTATATGGGCCCACATATATAGACATCAAATCATCTCATGATATGACCAATGATTGGTTCCAAATCAAGTTATTTTAAGGAAAGTCCAGTTTCTAAGACTAGTGTTACCAATGGGTCCATCTCATGGGTCCACCAACACTAATTAGAACTCTTTCCAAAAATTAATTTGATTTGACCAATTTTGGAAATTGCTATGTTTGGATCACATTTGGAAACATTCTATAAAAGCAACTATTCACAAATAGAAAGTGCAAAAATTGAAACTAGTCCTCTCCTCCACATGGCCCAAGCGGAATAGACTTCTTGGACTTCTAAACTTTCCAAAACTTTGGGATTCATCAAACTCTTTGGGCATCTCCAAAACGCATTTGGTAATCTTCAAACTCTTTGATTAGGAGTCCAACTTTACTTTTTTTTCTGTCTCGGACATCACCAGAATTTACAAATTTAGAAAAATTACATAAATTCTTATATCTCGATAATGAGACTTACATGGTAATCTTAACATGGTAATCTTAACTCCTATAGCGGGGGCCGGGGACGCCGGGAAAAGTGCATTGTGGCCGCCTGTAAAAGTCTGACCGCCGGTAAAAGTCCAGAACCCAACTCGGGGTTTTTGCTGAAAACCGCGATTTTGTTCGAATTTGTCCCTTCTTGTGCATTCAGAAAACGTTATAAATGCAGAACATACCAGAACTGATCCTTACATAGCCCTAGGTCTATCGTCTTCGCATCTAATGCAAAGATTAGATCTAGACAACTGATCTAACATGATTAGAGATGAGGTATGGCTCTGATACCAATTATTGGAAGTAAGTGGGCCTCGTGGATATGTTTTTAAAACTTTTGACCCACTTGACTCGGGGATCAAGTACCCATAAGGCCATAAACCATATCCAGGATGGAAGCCCTCCATCTCATCAATCATGTACAGCAATAAACTCTTTCTAGAAGATAGAAATCAGCAACAAACAAGCAACCAAAAATCCACAGCATCCAATGAAATAGATTATACATTTGGAGCTCGGTTGTGCTCTTATGGAGAAGAAAACAATAAGCTTGAACAATAATTGTTCTTGAAGCAAATTAGGATCTTTAAGACCTTGTTGTCTTCCATGCTATGACCCGCTATCAGATCTCTTTTCTCTAAAGGAGATGGGTGGGATCTCCTAAAGAAAACAAGTAGAAGCTCTAAGGAACTAGAAGAGAACTAGAAGAGAGAGAAATTGTGCAACACTTGCACAATGTGGAAGCCTGGGCGTGAATCCTTGTAGTGGACGTCCAAGGGGTTTGTTCCCTTTTTTGTAGCTTAGCAATCCTCTTCTTACTAATAATTAATTAGAAGTCTCACTTCCAAAAGAATTAATAACTTTCTCATTTCTAATTATTATAGAAGTCTCACTTCCACAACAATTAGTAACTTACTATTACCACTATTAGAAGTCTCACTTCAAATAGAAATAATAACTTTCTAATTCCTTCCTTTTAGAGTTCAAGTAGGATTAGTATCTTTCTTATAACTTGGGGTAGCGTGGGGACCACTAGGGATTCCATAGATAGCTGGCTCCAACTGGGACACTGCGACCCCACATCTCATATGCAATTCGGGCCCACAGTTAATTGCAAATAACACCACTATATAAATGCAATTGCACTCTAGTCTTAGGAATAAATTACAAAGAGGACCCTAAACTTCCCGATTACCACAAGTAGGCCCCTCCATCAATATCCATGGATCAATTGGAATAAATCCGTCTCTTCCAATCTTAGATCCACATCTTATTATCCTTGAGCCCCAATTAATCACAGAGATCATCAGTACCATCCAATTAACTCTTAATCGAGATGGGTGCGCACTCACTAATGACAAATCCATTAATTGGCACAAGGGGATAATATAGATAGATTCCATCTTGGCCATTGGATGTTCCTACAGTCCTACCACCACATACCCAAGACACCAAGGTGTTGACCTACAGTTGGCCTCACTCATTGGTGACTCAGAGCAAATGAATAGATAGAAACTTGAGTTCATCAATGTCTCAGGATTAAGAGCCTATTGCTAGGGAATTATGAGAGCAGACCTTAAAATCGAGACAATATTCCATAAGGTGCTTCTCATGGTCCTTCAATACATCCAATGTACCAGCACCATGATCTAGAATCTTATATTCTGATGATTGAGACAAATCACACTATCTCATAGTGATCAAAGTACTGCAACCTTATTAGATGAGATGCCCAGTCTCATCATTGGCTGTGAAGACATTTAAGTATAAGATTTGTGACACATGTCTCCCGTATGTGGATTTCATCCATACACATATATCACATCTAATATACTAATGGGACCCGGTTGATCTCATGAACCATTATGTCATATGTATTGGTTATGTGCATTAAAAATAAAACACGATTCATCTCATGAAAAGAAAGCATGATTTTATTGATAAATAAATAAATTAATCAATTTATTACACCCTCTGATGGATTGAGGCCATACAAACTAATCGAAACAGGTGGTCTACTGATTCAGCATACCTCAAGCACATAGGATAGTAGTTAACAATAATAATGTTGCGCTTGCGAAAATTGTCCATAGTGAGGACTGCATTATTCGAAATGATCAGTCATGCGAAGGCCCCTACCCTGGGAGGAGCTTTAGACTTCCATACCTCCTCGAACGGAAACTCTGATAAGTCTGAAGCAGTACCACCTCTCAAGGCCAAGAAAAATGAACTACAGAGAAAGATCCATCAATTGTACCTATCCAGACTCTTTTATCCTTTCGACCATCCGCAATGAAGACAATACTCAACACAGTAAGTAGAGCTGCAAAATCTTGGATCTCCCCTTCATCAAGAGTTTTTCGAAAGACGGGAGCCCAAGCTACTTGATCACCAATTTTCGAGCAGTAGTCTCTCACCATAACCAAAAAATCTTGAGCACAACGAAAAAGATTAGGGAATTGAGATGCTAGGGGATAATCTCCCACCCAGGTTCCATCCAAAATTTGATAGTCCCGTCCCTGCTCTGTAGCGAACCATGGAATCAAAAGAATCCCTAACAGACAACGTGTCCCTCCACAATTTTGATTGGCTAGGTTTTGTCTTCTAGGTATCCCACCCATCTCTGGGAACATTATACTTGACCATTGCAATTTCCTTCCATAAACCGTTTTGACCATCGCCAAGCTGCCGGAACCATTTTCCAAGAAGAGCTTCATTGACTAGCTTCATGGGTCTAATACCAAGACCTCCTTCCTTTTTAGATTTACAGTTCTTGCTCTAATTTAGAATATGTATTCTATTCCTTTCAACCACCCCTCTCCAAAGAAAATTACGCCGAAGTCTTTCAATGTGCTGAGAGACTAACATCGGGCATTTGAAGATCGACATAAAATAGGTGAGAAGATTAGAGAGAACTGATTTGATAAGGGTTATCCTTCCTCCCACGGATAAATAGCTGGCTTTCCATATAGCCAGTTTCCTACTAACCCATTCAATGACCATGTGCCATAAAGACCCAGACGTTGCACCCAAACAAAGCGGAAGGCCCAGATAGCAAGTTCGGAGGGAACCAATTTTACAAGCCATGACATCTGCTGATTAGCCCATTTGGATATCATTCGTGTGGACCCAATCACCTCAGTTTTGAAGAAGTTCACTTTCAAGCCTGAGCAAGCTTCGAAGCATAGCAGGATGGCCTTCAGATTTGAAATATGATCCAAGTCAGCATCACAGAAAATTAATGTATCATCCGCAAGCATTGACATCATTGTCATTGTTATTTCGCATTCTTCTTCTCTGGCAAAAGACAACCCAATTAGCCCACCGTACAATCCCAACTCAACAATTTATCAACTTACTCATAATTATAGTCGTCCAAACCAGTCACCACACGTCCTAAGGGCCCGCTTGACACTTTACTAGATTAGTAAAATTCAATTAAAGCCTCCATTTTTCAGACTAGGGGTCACATCAATAGCACTTTAATTCAAAATCCCCTCCATCTTTTAAAAAAAAAAGTCAAAAAGCAACCTCCTTTCACCACTAAAAGACAAAAAAGTTCCACTTTTCTATACAAAAAGTCAAAAAAATTCCATACCAAACAACTAAAAACAAAATACCATCATAACCCCATTATATTTTTTTCTCTCTTGATTTGATGCTTTATTACACTTTATTTTACTTGTAAAATTACCAAACGGGCCCTAAGGGTATCTATTTCTTTTATTAGCCCAGTTCTTATGCTCTTATACCACGTTGTAATGACTTGGAATCTAGGGCCCTGTCGGACTCCGTATTATAACCAACAAGTAGCATAAGACCATCATTAGTTAAATCATTTGAAGCATAAAGAATCATGCTTTTACCTAAAATCTCAGTCTTTAATTTAAAGATAAACCAAATCTCAATGTCAATGGAAATATTCAAAATGAAAAATAAATTGTACAATTCCAAAACAGTCTTTGCAGTTTGAATGAATCAACTAATGCATTTATCTAATTTCTAATTTGATCTGTGAATCCCATGGCGCTCAACCGTAAGTGTCAAATCCAATCTTTTAGTTGGCGGGATCCTCCTGTCTTTCTACGTTTAGCTTACCTAGGATTGGGGCGTAAATATGCAAATCGGTAACACGAGTGAATAGATTTCTACATCTACAACTATGTTTGCAAACCACTATATAATAAATAAAATATTCAGCTTAGTCATGAATTAATAAGGAGACATGTTTGTTAAGTTAGGTTAAGGTTTCTAAATCTAACCTTGAGACTACCACCTAACCATCGTATGCACAGGCTTCTAAATCACACACATCAAGGGTGCCTCTGGTAACATAAGGGGTGAGCCATAGTCAGTCGAACGACTGACCAATAGTCCTTGCAACTGACCTAAAAGTCAGAGATATTACGCAGATGGCCTAAAGTCATGTAGTCCCGAGCTATTGGCCTCTCGTGCTAGTGATCTAGGGGTGTCCAAATGGGTGGGACTAACTAACCTATCATTCAACAGGTATGTAGTTCATGGTTCACAATTTCTCTTGTTGCATTATATAAATGAGGTAGTCAAAATCAACCCTTAAACGAAGTCTGGATGTTTCACGCCCTGCATCGACTTGTTATAGGTATCCAATTCGTGTAAAGTCAATTTCATACTAAACTCTCATTTTTAGGAAGAATAAGTTTAAATACAGCATCACGACCTCAATCTCGATTTGATTTTATATCATGCACAGCTGAATTAAAACAAAGATCACTACTCACATTGATAACCAAGTTGTATAGATTTATGAACTATAAATAACCAATTTCAGCAATGATCACTAAACCAAGTTGTATAGATTTATGAACTTTAAATAACCAATTTCAGCAATGCACAGAGTTCAGTTTCCATGCCTCATACAGAAGTTCAGATCTGAATCATATCTTATTATTCATGAAATATATATCCCCTTTTTGTATAGGTCAGCCAGTCCTTGTATACAGAGTCTTAATGAAATAAGTCAGCAGATATATATGTATTCAATAAATTTGGATAATAAAAGCATCAGGGCTTGAACTATATTTATAGAACAGATCTCTTTGTACCATGCATCGTCATTCCAGATACCTTCATCCCACCTCTTTCTTTTGTGCTAACTAGATGATGGACCCCACTGACTCAATCCACGATGGGGCTTGAGTCTGACCTTCAAGGTTGCCCAGGGGCCTACTTTTAGATCCTTGGATCTGATCAGTCATCAGGTGGCCCACCTGGGCCCCACAGTTCTACTTCTATATAAAAAAACATAGAGTTGACATCATTCTGAGTTTTTTCCTATTTCTAATTGAATTCTTCGACAATTTCTGGTTGAGATGAGTTGAAAAGGCTTTCTATCAGTCCTATGAATGTTAATACATGAGTTTGCCCAATTTATAAGCAATTAAAAGAAGATTTCTACTTAATCAGAAGCATTCCAAGGTCGTCATTCACTGTAGCAGTCTTCCGATTGGTAGAAATCAAATAGATTCACCTCTAATTTATCCAAGCCAAGTTGGGAAAATCAACAGCAAGGATCTATGGACATCAAATCACCAGGTTAAGCAATCGAAATTCCATTATTAAAAAAGAAAAAAAAAAAAACTTCAACATGTACACAAGTAGATGAGGAAGCTACCCACCTTTGATAGAAAAGGGTAGCCCTAGCGATGGGTGGTCGACTATAGGTCACCAAGTGGTGCTCCTAATGGCTGATTCCTATCTTCTCCTTGATCTCTCTCTAACTTCTAATTGCTATGATGGCTTGAAGACAAGAGGATGCCATGTAAAGGCTCCAAAAAGGGCAGCATTTATGAATAGTTGAGGTCTCCTTCCCTTTACCATTAGAACCCTTGTCTTAAAGAAACTATGCTTCCTAGTTCGTAAAGAAGTCTTCAAGGAAACATGGTGGGGATATGGTTGTTGTGGACTCCTTAAGAATAAAGGATTGGGTTCTACCAAGTGTTGTTCAAGGGTCCCACTATTTCCTTTACTAATGAACTATGGCCCGAATAAAATAGTTCTTACAACAAAGGGGGTCCTACTACTACCCTATCGTAATATAAGCACAAAATCCTAGCCTCTAATTAGCTCAAGGATATTACACTTGATTTCCACATAATTATGACAACGCCACTCCTACTTATAACTTGGCGAACAAACTAACAGAATTTGGGGCATTTTTGTCTATTGAAAGGGGGCACAGCCTTAACGAAAATTTCCCAAAATAATATCATTTACCCAACAAGCCCAGAATTGGCCTATTTCTAAAATTATGGTAAGCCCTCAAAGTTTTCCCGAAATTACAAACTAACCCTCCTAATCACCAAATTGGGTCCAAAAGCTCTCAAAACACTTAAACCATTGATTTGGCTCATAAACCCACTTAATTACCATCTAAAGACACTTAATTACAGTAAAACAAAATTAATTAGGGTCATGGTCTTATAGGGCTGGAGCCTGGATGACCAGAATTTCTTTCTATTGATGTGAATTTGAAGACTTTCCAGAGTTTTGTTCTTATAGCCCTATTCCTTTGAATTATGGGTTTGTAAATCAACTGATTCAATCGTAAGTTCTCCCTTGATTTACCCTTGAACGATTTTGTGAAATTTCTGATTTATTGGAAGAGACCTTAAAGCAAGATGAAGACTTAAATTGCGTGTGCTTGGCAACTAGAAGAACAATGGATCCAGTAATTGCTTAGAGGTTTGTTGCTCAAGAAGGTTTATCAACTCAAATGCAAATCGAGAATAACTTTTTTTCGTGAATGTGAGTTTTGCATTTTGCGTTATTACTGTTGTGCTCTGTTAGTAGCAGATGAAGGTATTAAATTACATTTTGCTACCGTTTCTTTTTGTTGTTTGGTGTTGGAAAGTAGGTGCCATCTGATTTGGTAATTTGTTGGCAGAGGTATCTGTATCGCTCGAGCAATGCCGTATTTCTCTTGTCAAGATGATGATTAGTGGCGAACCAGTTGAGAAGCTCTTTCTTTGGGGCCACTCTGCTTGTACCTTAAGCTATCTGTACCAAAAGCAAATTTTAGTGTTTGGCGGTTTTGGTGGTTTAGGAAGACACGCAAGAAGAAATGATTCTCTGATACTTGATTCTGTCTCAGGGATTCTAAAGGTAATTAATGTTGACAAATCTCCATCTCCACGCATGGGTCACTCATTGTCAGTGGTTGGTGAACGCATTTTTGTAATTGGTGGGAGGGGTGGTCCAACACAAATTATGAATGATGTTTGGGTCCTGCATACAGATGAGAATCAATGGAAATTATTAGAATGTGCTGGAAGTTTGTTCCATCCCAGGTGAGCTCTAAAGTAAATGCTCGACAACTCTAAGCCACTGCTTGTTTGTGCTTCATTAAGTGACAATTTATTGTTTATACAAATCAAATGAAGTTTACTGCTGTATTTGGAAATATGTAACACATCATTTTACCTGTTTCTTAACACATGTTTTATTTTAATTGATGTTGGGAACCATTGAGAAGATGAAAAGTGGGCCTGCAGTGAACCAAAGCAATGATTAGTAGAACACAACATAAATTTTTAATATGCTCTAGCTGTTTGTCATAGCTCTAGGAGAAACGCTATATCTTGTATACCATATTAGATGAGGATAAACCGTATATTGAGATGGGGATTAGGAGTTAATGTAAATAGATTTGATAATCTTGTAACTAGCCCTAGTGAAGTGCATCTTGTCTCATGTAGTCTTTATAAAACGGAGTCAAAAGTTATTGGATCCAATTTACTTAAAATGTGTCCTTTTTCCTTGTTTGTTTTGAGATGTGTGAAAACCATCAAACTTCGATTTACTGTAATGAACATCATCATCATTGTCATTATGAGAGTCTCAACCCTTCAATTTGGGCTTGGCTAATAGATTTCTACTCTAAAATTCCTAAGTAATAAAGGGCTAAGAGCTTATGACACTCTTGTAGAGCGTTTCGTCGATGTTTGCAGTTTATAGGTAGGCTTGTACTCTTTAGCCTTTTCCTCTTTCAATTTCTTTTAGGAGCTTTTTGAGTAGAACCCTATTGTCCAACCCAGGTTAATGGCATAAGACTTTGTCATTATCGTTGTCATTGTTGAAGATGAAATGATGAAAGTATACTTATGTTGATGGTTTTCACAAATGTAAAAACACAAGGGAAGAGCAATAGTAGAAGCGAATTGGATCAAAGTTTTTGAGTAAGTTCTTTTGTTGGAAGCTCCTATTTATAGACTGTAAGGAAACAAATATACCCTTCATTTGGGTTAATTACAAGATTATTATATCCATTTACATGGACTCCGAGGAGTGGTGACCAGTGTTCAGATTAGTGTCAAATTGGGATGGTGTCAATTCAAGGATAGACGCATGTAAAGGGGAGCCACGTATCTGAAAACTAAATTTGGCTGGAAATTGAAGGTGATGTTTTGGATAACTTGCTGCACGCATGTAACATGTATCCCTGAGAGCAGCCTGCATATAAGGTACTATGTAGACTAGCTTCTGGAGTCAGAGGAATTCAGAATTAAGGTGAAAAGTTCTGTGTGACATTCTAAGACAATTAGCAGATTATTACAGCTATAAGGTTCTGTAGAGACTGATGTACACGAAAAACAAAAGATGGAACAGGGGACGATCTGAATGCTATTAGATTGTCCATCTGCTACCTGGGTAAACAATCCATTTGCTATACAGACGCTTCTATGTGAGGATGAAGACTGTCACCATATACCTGTCATGTCGTAGCGGCTGAATCATTAAGCATAGTTCTAGCCATTTCTCGTGTTACTCTGTTTCTTCTTTCAGCCACTCCATTCTGTTGGGGGAGTCTTAGGAGCAGAAAATTGATGGCTAATCCCATGATTATCATAATATTCAGCAGATTTTTCATGATCAAAACTCTCCTCCATGATCACTTCTAATCTTCTGAATTTTACAGTCCTCAACTTGAATCTTGTTGCAATTTCTTATGAAGTTAGCAAGGGCATCAGATTTAGCATGAAGAAAAGCAACCCAACTAAATCTGGAAAAATCATCAACCATACCTAAGATATACTTTCTTCCTCTTATACTTTGCACAGGCACGGAACCAATCAAGTCCATATGAATGAATTGAAGAGGCTGGGTAGAAGAAATATCTTTCAATCCTTTAAAGCTCTTTTTGCTTGGATAGCATTTTCATCAATTTGAAATTCACATGCCCCATTCTTTGATGCCATAATTGAGTTTCTTGATCTTTTGTCATCAAACACCTTGATTCATTCTCACTACACTCATCTATGGTATAAATGTTATCTTTATTCCTCAATCCAGCGAGAATCACTTCGTTGGTCTTGGCATTTAAAACTTTACAAGAGCTGCTATCAAAGATTACTTGGTTTCCGTTGTCACACAATTGACTAATACTCAAAAGATTGTGCTTTATACCATCCACAAGAAGTACTCACACAATTGACATAAAAGATTGTGCTTTAGATGGACACAAGAGAAACATCATTCAAGGTAGGCTTTTGATCACCACCAGCACATCCTTTTCCAATAATTTGAGCCTTACTATTGTCTCCAAATGATACATTTCTACCGTCATAATCTACAAGAGAAACAAATCTAGATCGGTGTCCTGTCACGTGCTTGGAACATCTGCTATGTAAGAACCATCTAGTGTTTTTCCTTAGCCTTTACAGCTGTTTGAACTAACAAACTTCTTATGATCTTATCTTTTCTAATCCAAGTAGCTTTAGGAATTTAGAATGATTGGATTTGGGGACGAACTTAAAGGGCAATCTAGAGGATTTGATGAGTGACAACTGGATTCTGTATGGGCAGTTTGTAATTGAGTGTCCATTGTGATTGCAAAAATGACAAGTCCATATAGGGTTTGAAGATTCGATGCCTAGTGGTTTCTGAGATGTTCTAAAGATGATTTGAGAACTATTCTTCTTAGCATTAAAGGAACAATCATAACCCATGCCATTCTTGTCACCAAAGATTTTGTTCATGCCCAACATTTGATAGAATTTGCATTTCCCATGTTAAATTTATCAACAACATGCCTTTGTTAAGTTTTTCTTGAAGAGATTTAGATTCTTGTTGACTTGATTCTAGCTTCAATTTTAGATTGTGGATTTCACTTTGAGCATTAGCTAGATTATCCTCAGAATTAATCAACTTAGATTCTAAGTTTTTTATCACATTGTCTCGCAATTTTAGTTGATCTTTTAGCACATTCAAGCCATTAGCAAGTCTTTTTTATTCAACTAAACACTTGTTTTTCGTAGTAAGTTTTTCACAATATTCATACAACTCTTTATAAGCATTTTGAACATCATTTTCATCTTCATTTTCTTCCTCTTTGTCTATTTCATTTTCAACTTGTGAAATGCTAGCTTCATTATCATAATCTTCAACAGTTGTCAAGAGAAGACAGGAAGAGGAATTTTCATTATCGTTTTCATCATAAAACTCATTATTTTCACTAGAGTCATCATCATCATCCCAAGTTATGTTAAAAACTTTCTTTCCTTTCTTATCCTTTTTCTTTTGTTCTGTAGCAATGTGCCCAAAGCCTTTACAGTTGTAACATTGCACATCTTTCTTGACAGATGACCCTTTTATTTTTTATTTTTTTTGAATTTAGCATTCTTTTTATCTTCTGATTTTTTAATGTTGTTTTTGTTCTTCCAAGAATCTATTGAATTTTTTAGTCAACAAAGCAACATCATCATCACTTTCTTCCTCACTATCATCATTTTCCTCTTTATGTGTAGAAGCAAGAGCCAACCCTTTCTTTTTGTTGGGAACCTCAAGATCTAGTTCATAATGTTATTGTATTTTTTGATAACTAGTAACACCAAAAGCTTGAGTTGTTAGTGAACGGCAAAACAATGTATATCAACACTCCCCCTCGAACGGGAGGCCGTTCGAAGTCGAAACCTAGTAGATAGACGGAACGGAACAGAATAGACCAGACATATAGTTGGAGGTAGAGATGTCAAACGCCGGCACGGCCCGCTCCAGCCTCGGCCCGCCCGTGCCACGGGCCGGGCCAGCACGGCCCACCCCAGCTAGCGGGCCGGGCCTATTTTTTTTTTTTTTTTTTTTTTTCAATTTTTTTTGAAATAACACTAATAAAAAAAAAAGAACCTTTGTAACTATGAATTTTTAAGAACTTAATTAATGGTCCCAACCAAGCAATCAAAGTCTAAAATTCTAGTTCTGTTGAAAAACAACTTGTAGGTTGCTCACAATTCACAACTCAATCAAGTGGCACCCTTTTGACTTACTATATTTCTATCAATTGCTTCTTCAACCTTATTCTCAAGGATGACCCCAAATTGTTCCTTGTTGAAGTCTCACTTGATCTCTGTCACAACTCACACATAGATCATCAAAGACCCCATTTTAAATATATATATATATATTCTAGAACCAATAAGAGAAAGCAGAGCTGTTGATCTGTTGGTGTGTTGAGAATTAAAAAACACATGTATTTATTTACCTCATCATCATCATACTAAACCCAAATAATCAAAACCCTTTTTAACATTGGGATTCCCCATGAGAGAAGCTTCAAAACCCTCTTTTTGAATCCAAAGCCACGTGCCCATAAATGAAGGGGTGGGGAGAGGGGTGACTTTCTATCACTTTCACATGTCCCCGTTTAGTAGGGATAGAGAGAGGTCTCTAGCAAAAAAAAAGAAAAAAAAATAGAGATAGAGAGAGGTCTCTAGCACAAACAAGAAAAAAAATAGTTACAAAAAAAGAGGGTTATAAATATTTGGCTTTGGATTATTAGCCAAAGGCACTTTTTTCCTTTCTTTCTTTCTTGTTGTTGCTAGATTGGGTCACTGAATCTTTTTTCTTGTTTATCCTCTGTATTTTTGTTACTAGATTGGGTCACTGGTGCACTATTTGTGGGACAAGTAACCCAACACAGCCGGCAAGCCTTTCAAAATTTTAATGAATAGGAGGGTTAGAGTATTATAGCCTTTGTAAAATTGAAAAGGACATAAAATACCCCTTATATGATCGTTTTATGGCTGTTTGAAGGGGGTAAAATGAATAATTTAAAAAAAAAAAATCACTTTTGGGCGGGCCACAGAGGGCAGCCCACGTGCCTGGCGGGCCCGGGCCCAGCCTCCTCGGCCCAGCACGGCCCGTGTCATGGGCCGTGCCGGGCCACGGCCCGTTGACTGGCGGGCTAGGCCCGGCCCATTTGACATCTCTAGCTGGAGGTAACATGCCTTCCAGGAGTTTCAAACTTGTGACCTCTAGCTTTGATACCATGTTAATAATCAGTAGCACCAAAAGCTCAAGCTGTTAGTGAACGGCGCAACAATGTATATCATAACCCCACCACACCCCCCCACCCCCGAAGTCGAAACCCAGCAGACAGAACGGATTAAGATCAGATAGACAGATGGAGGTAACATGCCTCCCAGGAGTTTCAAACTTGTGACCTCTAGCTCTGATACCATGTTAATAACCAGTAACACCAAAAGCTCAAGCTGCTAGTGAACGGCCCAACAATGTATATAAACACCTAAGTCTTCTAGTTTAATTTTGTCCACATCCTTACTTTTAGCTATAGCTACAATCTTGGGATTGAATCTTTTTGGAAGAGGTCTTAAAATTTTTCTCACAACCTTTGTCTCATCAATTTTCTCTCCTAGACCAATAAGGGTGCTGACTATCTCAATGATCTTGGTGTATAACTCATCAATGGTTTTTTCTTCCAGCATCCTACTACTTTCAAGCTTAGACCCCAACATTTGGATTTTTGCCATTTTGACTTGGTTTGTACCTTCATGAGTGGTTTCTAAGGTATCCCACACTTTAGTAGTAGAACAATTTACTACACTTGTGAGTTCCCCTGCATAAGGTTCAAGTGGTATTAAATTCTTCAGGGGATAAGGCAAAAAACAATGCATTTTTAGCCTTGGCATTCAAACTAGCCCTATCCTTCTCTCCTTGAGTCCAATCTTTCTTGGGCTTGGCTTTGACAAATATAACATATCCTTTTGAGTCTTCCTCTACATTAGTAGGTTGATGATATCCTTCCTCAATAATACTCCACACATCAAGACTTTGAGATTCAAGAAAAACTTGCATTCTAGTCTTCCAATAGTTATAGTGTGTTCCATTAAAGAGTGGAGGTCTATTAGTAGCATGTCCTTCACCTAGTTGAGCTTGCATTTTGACCACCAAGGGTGGATTCTAACTCTAGGTTTTTACACCTAATCAAAGCACCAAAGCTCTTATACCGATTGAAAGTCCGGGATCCGAAACACATTGAGCACAAATGATGTTTATAAACAAATAAAGGCGGAAGCATACATGATGACCATTCACCATAACACAACTATGTATAGTGGTTCGGCCAAGTTGCCTACATCCACTCCTGGGTTGTGTCCCTACACTCCACCAGTATTCCGCTAAATCAATGGGGGTTTATGGTTCACCTCTAACCTCACAACCACTTATGCTTTTGAGGCTAAGTAATAACCTTTACATCAATGATTTTTCTCTCTAAATTGTGTCTAAAATACACTTGAAGAGATACAATTAAGTACAAGTTTGTGCCTCTTGAATAGGCTGATATGAAAGTGAATTTCCAACTTAAACATGTCAAGAAGCCCATTTCAGTTCCCTAATTGTACAAATCCAGGCCCAATTATATCCAGCCCAGTTGTAATATATGTAGGATACAATCAAAGATTGTACATTTCATAACAGTGTGTAATTTAGATTGTGATTATTGATTTATAGCCTAAAGAAGGCATGTAATGTCTATATAATGAATGGAAATCTCAAATAGGGATAGACAATTACAATCCAATATTTCTCTCTTGTGCTAGTGTCAAGGTATCGGAGCCAACTTCGACAACAGTCGTTTGGTCTGTTACTTCATTCTCTTCAAGATATAGGGATCCATAGATCCCTCCTAGTTCATCTTCCATCTCTAGAAGCCTTCGAAGAAGCCTCTCATCAGTCTGATCATTGTTGATCATCTCTGATCATCTTGGATCAAACGTCGCCCGCCTGAGATCGACATTACGACAACAGCAGAGGAAGACATTCAGGGTCGCCTGGTATTCCTCTTATTTATGGTGATTTTTCCAGCAATTTTGGCTCATCAAAGATAGGTCATCTACCTTTTTATTTGGTAATTCACTTTTGTCCAAAAGCTTTCATCACGGCCATCCAAAATTGTGGATTTTGATCCGTTTTGAGTGGGACTTCTTCCAGTAGTTGTGAAAATCATCTGCCCTTTCATCCCCAACCTCTGATCTGTCCATAGATCATCTGATGGGGTCCACGTGGAAATTCTTCCTCCTCCGACAGGGTCATTTGTGCATTATTTTGGTTCTGTGCACTGTTCTGCACTGTATTGAGGTCTGTTTTTTTTAGGCTCTGCTGCTGATATTTCTCTTGCCAGATTTATATCTACTGTCTCTTGTTTCCCTTGTTTAGATTATCTATTGTGGTACTCATCAGCGCGTGCAATCTGTCTTAACCTCTTGAGACTAATGGAGAAATCTGAACCTAGACTAATTAAGTTCAATGGAAAAAATTATACCTCATGTTCTTACCAATTTCAACTTTACTTGGAAGGCAAGGAAATGTGCGGACATATATCTGGGACAGATCTGAAGCCCCATGATGATGACAAAATTTATTTATCTTGGAATACTAAAGATGCCAAAATCAAAACCTGGATACTTGGATCTATGGAACCTTAGTACATTCTCAATCTCAAACCGTACAAAACTTCCAAGGGCATGTGGGAGTACTTGAAGAAAGTCTATCATTAGGGGAACTCTGCCCATCAGTATCAACTTGAGCTTGAGATTGCTCCATATTCTCAAGGCACTTCTTCAATTCAGGATTATTACTCTGGTTTTTTGAATTTGTGGGCTGAATATGATGAAATAAAATATGCAAAAGTTTCTAATGCAACACTTTTAGAGATTCAGCAACTACGGGACATCAGTCATCGCAACCAGTTTCTTATGAAATTAGGACCGGAATGTGAAGTTTTCCGTTATAGTCTTATAAGCAGGGTCCCTTCTCCTTCTTTAGATGAATGTCTTAATGAACTTCTGCGTAAAGAACAGAGCCAACTAACTCAACATGCATTGAAACAGCATGTCTCCACTCCTCCGCTCGAATTTGCTTGTGTTACCAATGTTAACTCTTCACATGTGGGTGGATTAGATCAGGTGGCCTATGCTGCAAAAGGAAATTCTTAGGGATGCGACTTAAGCAAAGTTCAATGCTATGGTTGCAAGTCGTTTGGTCATTGTGCATCGCAGTGCAAAAAGAAAATTTGCAATTACTGCAAAGTCAACGGGCATGTTATTGTTGAATGCAAAAAGAGGCCACAAAATCGCACTTCTCGAGCCTATCATACTACCATTGCAACTGCCTCTTCTGATGCTGCTTCTCTATCAGTCTTGCCTTCACAACCACCTATTTCACAACCAGCTGCTTCGATCACTCCTGCGGCTATTCAACAAATGATCATTAATGCCTTTTCAGCTCTTGGAATTTCAAGTACCCATCAAACTGCATCCACTCCTAGGTATTTTGATTCCGGTACTTCCAATCATATGACTTCATCTCCCGCTCATCTTTCTAATGTTCAAAAGTATACCGGTGATCTCCAAATTCATACTGCGGATGGTGAAAACCTTCCCATTACTGCTGTTGGCGATGTTTCCAATTCCATGCCTCTGAAACATGTTTTTCTTTCTCCATCTTTAACCACCAATCTTCTCTCTATGGGACAACTTGTTGATGATGATTGTAATGTCCATTTTTCTCGCTCTGGTTGTGTTGTGTAGGATCAAGCGTTGGCGAGAGTGATCGTGAAGGGGCCTAAATGTGGTATTCGTTTTCCTATTCATATGTTTTCTCTTGCTCCTACTAAAACTGTTTTTCCTTTGTCTAGTTTATCTTCTCAGGATGTTTGGAGGCTATGACATAACAGATTGGGCCATCCTCATGCTAAGATGATATCTTTTGTGTTGAATAATGGGATCATTCATAATAATAAAGTCTCTTTTCGTTCTATTGATTGTACAGCTTGCAAACTTGGTAAAAGTAAGATACTTCCTTTTCCTATGCATCATTCTCTAGCTTCCGCATGTTTTGACATTATTCATAGTAAGGTCTGCGGAATTACTCCCGTGATTTCTCATATTAACTACAAATATTTTGTCACATTTATAGATGATCATAGTCGGTTCACATGGATGTGTTTTTGGCATTCCAAATCGAAAGTATTTGATGTTTTCGAAAAGTTTGTTGCTTATGTTGAGAATCAGTTTTCTACAAGTTTCAAGATTCTTCACTCTGATTCGGGGGGGGGGGGGGGTATATGTCCCAGCGGTTTCAAAATTTCTTGCAAACCAAAGGGATTTTAGCACATCGATCATGCCCATATACTCCTCAATAGAATGGCGTTGCCGAACAGAAAAACATGCATCTTCTTGATACCGTTCGTTCACTTCTTTTAGAATCATTGGTTCTGACTAAGTTTTGGCTAGAAGCATTAGCTATTGCAGTTCACTTAATCAGTCGTCTCCCCTCACTGATGCTATCTTATCAATCTCCATATTATAGACTTTTCAACACACAGCCGACATACGCTCATTTGCGCACCTTTGGTTGTGCGCGCTTTGTCCTTCTTCCTCTGATTGAACGGACAAAGCAGTCAGCTCAATCCACAAAGTGACTTTTCTTGGCTATGCATCTCACCAAAAGGGCTTTCTTTGTTATGATCCGGTCATTCATCGAATCCAAGTTTCTTGGAGTGTCATTTTTTTGGAAAATCAGCTTTTCTTTTCAAATCACAAAGATTCATTTTCTTTTGTCTCTCTCTTACCCAATTTTACTGATGATGTTACTTCGTCACCTCTCATGGTCTATGCAAGGCGTTGTCACAAAGATGTTCCACATCTGCCATCCCCTATGGATCATTCCCTGCTGCTTGATCCTCCACCAGAACCCGATCCTTCTCCTGCTCCCGCTCCACCGCTGATTCAACTTAGACTTTCCACTCGCCACACTCGTCCCCCATACAGATATGGTTTCACTCACACTTCGTTACTTGCTGCCTTATCAACTGTTGCTATTCTAACTCGTATTTGCAGGTAGTGAAACGTGACTGTTGGAAGAAAGCTATGCATGGAGAGTTAGATGCTCTATGGGAAAATCACGCATGGGAGAGTGTCCCGTCCATTTCATGTAAAACCTATTCGCTGTAAATGGGTTTTCTCCATCAAACTTAAACCTAATGGCTCATTGGATCGTCATAAGGCGCGCCTAGTTGCACTTCGTAATCGCCAGGAATATGGATTTGACTATGATGAGACAGTTACTCCAGTCGTAAAAATGACTACAGTTCGCACTGTGTTAGCCATTGCAACATCACAGTTATGGCCTCTTTATCAGTTCGACATCAAGAATGCCTTTCTGCATGGGGATCTAAAAGAGGAGGGTCTATATGAAAATTCCACCAGGCATTTCGAGTTCTTCCAGTGATGAAGTTGCTCGTTTACATCGATCCCTTTATGGTCTCAAACAAGCACCTAGAGCTTGGTTTGTAAAATTTCAAGATACCCTTCTTCAACTTCATTTTCAACAGAGTCCATATGACCCTTCTCTTTTTCTTCAACGCACGTTAGCTGGGACTACTGTGTTACTTGTCTATGTGGATGATATCGTCATGTCTGGAACTGATTCATCGACGATTCGATAGCTCCAAGCCTCACTTAATGAATCATTCGATATGAACGACTTAGGCCCCCTTACCTATTTCTTGGGTTTGGAAGTTCATCACTCAAAAAAAGGCTTAATTCTTGATTAGCATAAATATGCATTGGACCTCATTGAGATGGCCAGTCTACAGAACTCTACCCCGGTTGATACTCCGCTTGAGGTCAATGTTAAATTGCCTCAAGATACAAGAGATCTTCTTTCGGATGCCACCTTATATCGGAAATTAGTAGGTAGCTTGGTATATCTCACAATTACCCTGCCTGATATTTCTTATGCTGTCAACCTTGTTAGCCAGTTTATGATGCAACCACGTCATTTACATCTAATTGCTGTCCGGCGCATTATTCGTTACATTCTTGGCACTTCGACTTGTGATTTGTTCTTTCAAGTTGACAACACACTATCTTTTACAGCATACTCTGATGCAGATTGGGCTGGTTGTTCGGATACCAAGAGATCAACGACAAGATGGTGCATGTTCTTAGGGGACTCATTGATCTCTTGGAAATGTAAAAAACATGATAAAGTGTCCCAGTCCTCCACCGAAGCTGAATATCGTGCTATGTTTGCCGCCTCTTCAGAAATCGCATGGCTTCGTGGATTGGTTTCCAAGCTTGGCTTTCCTCAGACATCTCCAACACCCCTTTATGCCGATAATACTAGTGCCATTCGGATTACCTCAAATCCTGTTTTTCATGAGCGTACAAAGCATATTGAGGTGGATTATCATAAATCCGGGATGAATTTAAAAATGACACCATTAGGCTTCCACATATATCATCCGAACTTCAAGTTGCAGATATCTTTACCGAGAGCCTACCAAGACCACGTCACCGTAATGTCTATATAATGAATGGAAATCTCAAATAGGGATATACAATTACAATCCAATATTTCTCTCTCTTGTGCTTGTGCCAAAACATACACACAATGATGGAAAGATTAGAATTCAATGTTCATGTGTATGCATGATACCTCAAATCATTTTAAAATGATAGCTCATGAAAAGTAAGCTAAATACAATGACTTTCTAAAGTAATAAAACAAGATAGTCAGATAGAGGTTGAAAATGTAAACACATGTTTAAATAAGAAACAAACTTGATGTTTGAAAAATGAAAATCAAAGACCAGCAAGTTTGATCATGAATTGTGAAACATTACGTGTTGATTAGGCATTGTTGAATCCAAAACTCAAACTAGTTCGAAAGTGATTTTTATGTTAAGGAAAGCAACAAAGAAGGATTCAAACACTAATAAAATCATGCTATAAGATAAAATCAAAGATTTAGAACAAGCATGAAGATTAAGAAAGGGAAACGAAAACTAACTTCATATGATATTAAGGTTGAAATCCATGCTTTAGCATTCCTTCCCTTCTCTAGCTTTCATTAGCTCATTCTCCTTCCTTAGTCCTCAAAACATCTCAAAAGTTCCACACACAGGCTTTGGAATGAGCTGGATAAATAGAAAATTCAACAGCTAGTCTACGGTCAGCCGTGTGGTACCTACGGCTAGCTGTAGCTCCAACGGTCACATTTAACGGCTAGTTTAATTGTTCAGACTGTCTGCTTTGTACTACGGTTAGCTCCACGGCTAGCCATAGGTCACTTGCAGTTAACCGTGAAGCTGACCGTAAGGTCACTGAAAAACAAAGTTTGAAGATTTTTTACATTCTGGAACAGTGACTGCAAAGTGACCGAAAATCATGGCGGTTAACCGAAAATTTCCAGCCTTTTTTTATATTAAAATGATTTCTGAAAGGGAATTTTAGCCATGGAAATATATCCTTTGATTCATGCTCAAGGTAAAAAGAGTTTTTCAAAACATGAACCTAAGATGCCTAACATGATTTGAAAATGAAATCTGAAAAGTGTATGGAATCTTTTCAAGATTCAAAATCATGCATGAAACAATTTAAGTTTAAAAGTTAAGACTATGCATGAAAATTTCAAGATTTAAAAGTTAGGAGATTGCATGAAAAATCATGCTTAGAAAAACGAGAATGCATCCAATCAAATTGCAACACAAAATCCCTAACAGTTTACTGTCACTTCATTTGGGAAAAAGTTTAAGAAGAAGATGTTCCGGCAGAAACAAGTATAGTTGATCGAACTGCAGATTTTCTTACAAAAGCGGTTAGCATGGATTGGTTAAATGATGTTTTGTCCAAGCTGTGCATATATGGAGTGCTACAGGTTAGCGAGTAGGACAGAATTGTAAATAAATAACTCCTTTGGAATTTTTTTGTAATTATTGATATTCACATTTTTTTTCCTTTTTTGAAACGATAAGAAAACTATATTCACTAGGTGTTTTTTTTTTTTTTTTTTTTTAATTACTCATCCCTGTGGGTCATGACCATTCCTTCTTTTCTCCCAACTCTTCTTCTTTTTTTTTTCCTTATTTTTCCTTTTCTTCTCATCTAAGGTTTACGGTCTACTTAGATAAATCCTTGGGGCCTAGATTCCTATAAATCCATTCAAATGAAATATCAATTTTGTGCATTATTAACTATGAACCGGCTTGTGAGGCGCACCCTTACCAACCTATATTTGTCTACTTTCTCACATTCAGTCTCTCCCCCACCTCACATGAATCGACACACACTCCAATTTGATACTCATTATATTGTTACTGTTAGATTGAAATGCCCATGTTTTCACATATTCTAACCAGCCATGTTATCATTTGTCCACTTCATTGATATTTGAAATGTGCATGTTTTCATATATTTTGATGCAATCCTAGGGTTAGGATGCAAGTGCCGGAGCACAATTAGGGTTCCTAAGAATCATCACTCGAAGAAGAAACAGTCTCCAACGAAAAATCCACACAGGGAATTCTATTAACTCAATTCTAATCTGAGAAATAATTCTCTACAAAGCCATATAAATAGTAAAAGAAACTTAAACCCTAAGAAAGCATTCCTAATCAAATTAGGAAATAAATAATAATCCTATCCAAATTAGAAATTATCCTAATTACAATCGTTGCTAAACTTAAATTAATACTAATTAAAAATAAGAGAATTTCATGGATGGGTCCCACATGTAGCCCACAAGTGTATGGCAATCGTGTGTTGCTGCATCAATTCTCCCTAGGTGGGAAAAGAGTTCGTCCTCGAACTCGGCTTTTCTTCTTGATGTTACTTCTGTAGATAGTGTGCATGTGGCGCATCCTTGGTGAGATGAGAACTTGATCATTGCTTTGGTGGTGTTGGCTTCAGCGGACGGTGTGTGACTTGCTTTGCACCATGCATAAATGTGTATGTGTTGTTGGGCATGCCACTAGTGCCATTCTTGTTATACATCCATGGACGACCTAATAAGATATCACAACTATCCATGGGTATCACATTACACCACACTGTATCTGTATAATCTGCACCAATGGAAAAGGTAACTGGACATGCATATCGGACTTGCACTTCATCACCTGTCATTAACCATCTAGCAAAATAGGGACGATGATGCTTCTGAACTTTTAGCTGCAATCGATCCATAAGAGCTTGGGAGATAAGATTCTGACAACTGCCTCCATCAATAACAACTGTGCATTTGTTACCATTGACTTTTCCTTTGGAGCGGAAAATATTTTCTCGCAACCATTTCTTCACGGTAGTGGATGTAGCCGCTTGGATGACCAGGAGAGACTCAAGACCCTCCTCGGGCATAATATCCTCCACTTCCTCTGTTTCATTCTCTTTAGGATCATCTGGAACATCTTTCACATCAATTTCATTCTCAATGAGGTGTATACGTTTTGGACATTCTGCTGCACGATGTCCTTGTTGTTTACAATTAAAGCATGTGAGCCTATTTTGTCCTTCAGGCTTGGTGAAAACTTTCTCCGATGACGCACTCGGTTTAGAACCTGCAAGTGTGGAATTCTTCTGCATAACCCATTTTGCTGCATTAAGTTTCTTGGCTTGATGATTTGTAATTCCCTCAGCTTTGAGAGCATGCTGAATAATCTCATCAACATTGTCAAAATGTTTGAATGCGAGGATATCTTGAATGTCAAGTGTATGCCCATTAAAGTGTCTGTCAACTAATATCTTATCATCTTCATTCAAACCACAACGGGCTTGCATGGTCAGAAACTCCTCAGAATACTCAACAACTGTCTTAGATCCTTGTTTCAAGTATTGAAAACATGAACGTAGATCTCTGGAGTAATTGACAGGCAGGAATTTCTGCTTCAACAGATTTTTCATCTTGGCCCACCATATCGCAGCATAATTGTGAAATCGAGTTGCCACTCACGATCAACATTGACGGCATGTGGATCTCGTTGATTCCGAATATGTCCTCCATCATCTCGATGATTATCCTCACGCCGATTAGTTTCCAAATTTGTTAATCGGGTTTCAATCCTATCAATAGTCGCTAGCATTTGAACTTGCATTTGAGCCACCATTGCGGATAGTTGATTAACAGTTACCGATAATTGTGCAATGGTTCCCCTCAAATCATCATCATTGTGAGAGGAAGACTCCGCATCAACTTGCTTTTTGGGAGGCATCTTTGGTTAATGCAAATTTAAAATTTGTGACTGATCTGATGTGTAGATTTGACTTCCCCGATTACGTAGGTGAAGACGGATTTGAAATCTGACGGTGGATGGCCTTCGATATCGTGAAGAAAAGATGTAACCGTCGATCAAGCTCAATCAGCCTTTGATCTTATTTTGCTGATGTAACCGATGATGTTAGCCTATCAAACTGCTTGGAACATGGATCTTGGGCAAGTGGGGTGGAACTAACTAGGGCCCAAATTCTACCTGACCCGAATTGGAAATCAGGTCCAAAATATTGGCTGGGCTCATGTCACGTGTGGTGAGACACGTGAATGGTCCTTGGACGTGATGCAGCAGAAGAAAGAAAAGGGTTTTGCCTATTTTCCTTGCTAATCTAGATGAAGTCGAAGAGTCAGCGACTAGCTCTGGTGATGACGAAGATGGGGTCAAACTCACGATGACGACGACGAGTGGTAGAAGAGAGCTTCTGCTGTTGGACGTCTGCAGCGGAATCTCTCTAATGCTTCGTGTTGCTAGTCTACGAAGAGTCAGGTCGGTGTTGGTTGTGGTGACCGGAATCGAGGCGAGGAGCGGCGTTGGTGAATGGCACACTCCTCTTTTCTTCTTTCTCCTCTGCCATTCTTCTCTCTTTCTCTCTGTTTTGTTTTTTTTTTTTTTTGGTTTGCTGGGTTGATGGCAGAGGCGTCTGTGACAGAGGTTGGGATTGATGGTGTGGGTAGGGTCCGGGAAAGGCAGGGCTAGGGTTTTCGGGAGATCAAGAGGATGAGTTGGGATTGCGAAACAGAGGGTTTTCGGATTGCAAGTGTCCTGCGATATGGAGTTGGGATTGGTTGCTGTCAGTGAGTTGGGTTGGAGATGGTGCTGTATGAAAGTGGCTATGGACGGGTTTTGTCGTTTTGGATGTCTGGGAATGGTTTGGCGAGATGGGTATCAAGTGTCTGGGACGCTGGGTTATTTTTGAGGAAGGACAAGGAGGTTTAATGGTTATCCATGATTGTGATGGATTGGGGCTGGGTTTTATGAATGGGTTGAGGAGGTTTGAATTAGGGAATGATGGTAGTTTCCACGACAGTGGGTAGGTTCGGAGGGGTGGGTGGGTTCGATGGCTGGATGGCGCTGGGATGATGAACGGAAAGAGGGATATGGGTAGTGACGCCGACGATCGGAGATCGTTCGGCTCTGATACCAATTGATGCAATCCTAGGGTTAGGATGTAAGTGCCGGAGCACAATTAGGGTTCCGAAGAACATTCACTAGAAGAAGAAACAGTCTCCAACGAAAAATCTACACAGGGAATTCTATTAACTCAATTCAAATCTGAGAAATAATTCTCTGCAAAGCCATATAAATAGTAAAAAAAACTTAAACCCTAAGAAAGCATTCCTAATCAAACTAGGAAATAAATAATAATCCTATCCAAATTAGAAATTACCCTGATTACAATCATTGCTAAACTTAAACTAATACTAATTAAAAATAAGAGAGTTTCATGAATGGGTCCCACATGTGGCCCAAGTGTATGGCAACCGTGTGCTGCTGCATCATATTTTCACCAATGATATGATTTGGGGAAACCACATGGATAGATCTTCCCTTCCCCGCTGGCACTGTGTTTGGTATGCATCCAGTTTGCCCACTGTTTGGTTCTATTATTGAAATATGAGAACTAGTTGTTGTGTTAGCAAAGCTATTTGAAAATCGTGTCCGTGCTTTCTTTGATAAGCGACTAAACCAAATCTGTACCCCTATTTATCTCAGGGCTTGTAAAATGAAGTTAATAAAGCATCTTCAGATTGCAGTGACATAAGCTTTTCATTTAATTATTAATTCCAAATCAAGTACTAACCTTTCGAGATTTCTTAAATGTTTTTTCCATTTTAATTGCATTGAAATTAGAAGTTGTTCATTGTGTTTTGAATTCATTTTCACTCTCATGCAGGCATCGACATGCAGCTGCAGTTGTAGGCTCAAAGCTATATGTATTTGGTGGACTGAACAATAACATGATCTATTCCTGCATGCATGTCCTTGACACACAAAATGCACAGTGGCGTGAGGTAAGAATCCAAGGAGAATGGCCATGTGCTCGTCATTCACATTCCATGGTGGCACATGGTCCTCAGTTATTTATGTTCGGAGGTTATGATGGCGAGAAAGCACTTGGAGACCTTTACAGTTTTGATGCTGGAACAGGTCTTTGGAGGAATGAGAAAACAATAGGGAGAACTTATGCAAGGTTCTCACATTCCATGTTTGTTTATGATCATTATCTTGGCATTTTAGGTGGATGTCCTATAAAAAAGCAGTTTCAAGAGGTGGCTTTACTTGATCTTAGGAATCTTGCTTGGAAGCATGTTTCCATCTACGCAGTAAGCAGAGACCTTTTTGTTCGCAGCACAACATGTGTTGTAGATGATGATCTTTTTATTGTAGGTGGTGGGGCATCCTGTTATGCATTTGGGACAAAGTTTAATGAGCCAATGAAACTAAATTTACGCTTATTAGTATTTTCAGTCGGCATCCCTTGCAGAATGGAAGATAAGCCTTCTATTAAAGAGGTGAAAGAGAACCATGACAATTTCTTCAGTACTACAGACAATTATATGTACATAACAAATGACAAAATATTACTGTATGATAACAATGCGAAAACTGCCTTTGACAGAGAAAAACCCTTGGTTCTGCAGCTCAATAAAAACAGTGCGAAACTAGGAAAAGATTTACTGAAAAAAATTGGATGGTTAGATCTTGGGAGAAAGGTTCATCTCAGTGAGGATGGACTGCACATTTGTCTGCCTATTACTGAGGATTCTTATCCTTTCCTTCAGGAGAGAGTGCTTGATTCTGTAGAGGTATTTTATCACTCGAATGGTTTTAATTCTGCAAATAGAGAGAAGAGTGTTTCCGTAAATGGGTCTTCTTTCAAGATGGAGCTGAATCATTTGTTGGCATCTGGTGGTTCTGTTTGTATTGATAATACAGTCAGTGTCAGAAAGGCTCCGAGAGCTCCTCAAAAGTTACTGAGAGAAGCTGTATGCTCTTTCATCAAGCAGAAAGGGTTTCCACTACTGCTTTTAGAGCAGTTACCTACTAGGTTTGTATTTCCTACTGTAAATATTTTTTTTCTCGTTTTTCTCTTGGTAACTTCCAAATGTGAGTTCGGTAGTGTGTTAACGGTACCATGAAAAAAGCTCATCATTCTACTTTAAGCATGGAAATTGGCATGGAGTTGTAGTTCTTGTTAATCTTTTTCTACCATTAAGCTGAACCACGATAGATTGATAAGGAATAATGATGACGATCTTTTGTTTTTCGCTACTATTTTGATATGTTAAGTGGAAGCAACTAAGGAAATAATAAACTCTCTGTTGATCCTCTTTTCATGCCTATAATGCAATTTTTTCTCCCTTTAGGTGGGAGCGACTTGGGGATATTGTTGTACTTCCAGTGGCATGTTTCAAAGATACACTGTGGGAGACGATCGGTGTGGAACTTTGGCCAATTGTTGCGAAGTCACTAGGTGCCAGACGCCTTGCACGCCAAGTAAGTTTCACAGCCAACATGCTGGTTTTCTGGGTGTGCTAAATGGTGTTTAATTAGTTTCTTGTAGTTTGTAATATGTTAATTTTGCATGAATGAATTGTGGTATGTGGATAATATTAGTTTTCATGATGTTATGTATGTGTCTATTACTTTGCTTTTGGATTTGCAATCTCTATGCTAAGGCTACATTGCATAAAATTCTGGCATGGACGCCTTTGACTAGTTAACCATAGATGGTTCATGTTGCGATCTCTCATGTAAGCTGCAGGATAAAGAAGATCTATAACAAGAGTAGAAATAGAGAGTAGACAAACAATATAGTGGAATGTATTCATTTATTAGGTGAACCCTGTTTACATGATCTTTGATCAAGAGTCCATTTGACTATAGCTGAAATAAGATCCCTTTGGTATGAGGATATTGCAACTAGAATCAACAAAATCATTTGTGTTGAATGTATCTGACATGGCTGGAATAACCCTGTTATTTAGTTTAATTGTATCTTTAAGGTAATTTAGTTGATCAAACATTTTTTCACATTGACATTTTGCTCATTTTTAGGGTCGGGTTTTGGGAAATGGAACGAGAGATAGCACATTGGAGATACTTGTCGGGGATAATGGCTGGGTCGATCATAATGAAAATGGGATCATCTATTCTTTTGATTCAACAAAGTGTATGTTTTCCTTTGGGAATCTTTCAGAGAAGCTTCGAATGGCCCGGCTTGACTGTGTGGATGAAATTGTTGTGGACTTATTTGCTGGAATTGGATATTTTGTACTGCCCTTTCTTGTCAAGTATGGAAAACATCATTTTTGATCTTGTAGTTTCACTCCTATTTTTCCTCGTTTTGGTTTTTTTTGAAAAAAAATTCTGACATAAATATAATTTCTAATTAGGGCTAAGGCAAAACTAGTTTATGCTTGCGAGTGGAATCCCCATGCCATAGAAGCTCTCCAACATAATATTCAGGCCAACTCTGTGTCAGATCGATGTATAATACTTGAAGGCGATAACCGAGTTACAGCACCTAAAGTATGCACATCTATGCCTTTTCTCGACCTTTTAAATTCAATTTGATTCTCTACCTATTTATATACTCTTTCTTGTGATATATATTTTCTCCTCATGGTTATTGTGAAAGTATGACAGTTAATTTCATATAACTGTGCTTTTATGGTCAACTGCCCAAAATTAAATGTAATGCCTCTGTACTGTCCATCCTTATATAATGCCTTTGAAATCTTACAAACCCCCTAGTTGAAGACTGCTGAGATCCCTACTACAAGAGTGCTTTCCTAATGAGATTAATACTCCTAAATCCTATTCCAAGCAGGATTACTAAAATAATTAAGGGAAACCTGTTGAATTTCTTGGAAGTGATTGTCCCAAGAACCTTGGAATAAAATCTCCCTTGGACCCCACATGGCCCACTATTAAGTGGCCCTTACCCACTTCAAGATGACCCTTGGGTGACCCAGGCGCTTAAACCCAAAACAGTTCACAGACAGTTTGGGATTTTTTGATGAAACCCTTTCGGGCCTTGTGGTGCTCAAATTGATCCATGAAGGCTTCAACAAACTCTAAATCATGATCCAAAATCAATTTTGCATAAAAATAACCTGCCAACCAAGGGGCGAGTTGCCTATGAATCCTTGCAATAATGAGGATTCAGAGGAAAGTGATGTGAACCTCTTCCATCGGCGGAACACATGTGATTATCATCGTAGGCAAAGAAGATTAGAAGATCGAGGATACGATGTCAATGTTAAGATTGAGATCCTGGAGAACCATGGCAGCCTTCATGGTGATGATTTCATGGAGTGGCCAGAAGCCATCAAGCGGATCTTTGAGTACTGAGAAATCCCCACTGAACATGAGGTCAAGCCAGTGGCCATGCGGTTATGAGGCTAAGCATTGGCTTGGTGGAAACCAAAAAAAAAAAAAAGCAACAAGAGAACAATGTGGGAAGTCTAAAGTGACATAATGGGAGAACATGAAGTCACTAATGCGAGAGGCCTTCCTCATGGTTGACCATTTGCAGTCAATGTCTACAACATATTCGGCCAAGGGACCATTCAGTGGAAGAAAATATGGAAGAGTTCAATCAACTTGTTGGGCCTAATGATCTGAATAAACTCGAGGAGCACTTGGTGTCTAGTTTCATGGAAGGCCTTAGGCCAGCCATCCTCTATTAGATCGGCCTTGGACCTATCTTCACAGTAGCTAAAGCTTGTTAGGCAAGCAAGCCTTGCAAAAATGCACCTTAAGAAGCAACAACAATGTGGGAATTGAAGTAAATCTGTGCACTCAGTAAAATTTCAAGCGTGATTGGGAAACCTATATGTATGGATCAAGCAACGGCTTGGTACAAGATATGCTTTTGCTAGGGTGTGCATTGAAGTAGGAGTGGGTGGTGAACTGAACTCCCTTCAGTTATTCGTATGAAGTACAAAGACAAGACTATTCTGCAAAAGTGATGCAGCAGCATTATACACTCGTTTGGGCAGGAGGCGTGGTTTCTAATTTTATTTAAGAAGTTGCATTTATGATTAGTTTCTAATTTGGATAGGGTTGTTATTTTGTTTCCTAGTTTAATTATGATTACTTTCCTAGTCCTTAAGACTCTTTTATTATAAATATGGCATTGTAGAGATTATTAATCTCAGTGATTTTTTATTTAATAAATTTCCATGCGTGGGTTTATTGTGGAGATTGTCTTCATCGTGATTGTTCCAGTGGGAACCCTAATTTTGCCCCGGCACTTGCATCCTAACCCTAGGATTGCATCAATTGGTATCAGAGCCGAATGATCCCTCGATCGTCGACATGTTACCTATATCCCATCCCTACCTTCGTTCATCATCCACCATCTCCAACCCAGACTCCAATCGCATCCAAATAGAACCCACCTTCATCAATCCCAGCCTCGAACCACATCGTCAACCATCCCACCTTTCTGTCGAAAAAAAAAAAAAAAAAGCCCTACGCACAGACAAAACCCCTTCAAATGGTCTGTCCACTCCCCTTCCATCACCCATCCCGCAGCACTCGCACCAATCCAACAACCCATTCTCCATTCCCCTCTACCCAGAGCCCTCGCATCCCCCTCTGCTGAAACCGAACCCATTCTTCCGTCAGACCCACTCATCCAAAAACCAATTGAAACCCTCTCCATCATATGCAAACCCAGCCCTGACTGCCTAATCCAACTATCGTCGTCGGCTTCCAGCCAACAGAAACCCCAACCGCGCACAAAAAAAAAAAAAAGAAAAAAAGAAGAAAAAGATGCAGAACAGAAAGAAGAAGCGGATAAGAGGAACGGCACCACAGTCGTCCGCTCGGCCACTCACCGCTGTCGCCTGCTTTCGCCGTAGCTCGCTCGCCTGTTGTTGCCATCGACGAAGCAGAGCTTCTTGCCTTCCCCTTCCAGCAAGAAAAATGGGGAGGCAAATCCCTTTTATTCTCTTGTTTTCTCTTGCACAGGGAACGAGGACACTCAGTGAAAGGGTCACACGTATCAAGTGGGCCTTGCTTGAGTTCAGCTCAGGTCGTTCACGGGTTGGGCCATGTTTCAACTCTGGATTGATTTGGGTTGAAATCTAGTCAATCTGACCCTTCTTGAGGCCCAATAGATTCTGCTGACATCATCACTGAATTGGATCAACAACAAATTTAACCCGATCAACGATTGGATTTTCTTTTTATACTATCCCAGCTATCCGGTGTCAGATTTCGGATCCGTTTTCACCAACGTGATCGTGGGGAGCAGATCTACACATCAGGTCAGTCATAAAATTTAAATTTGCATTAACCAAAGATGAGTCCCAAGAAGCAGGTTGACGCGGAGTCTTCCTCCCATAATGATGATGATTTGAGGGAAACTGTTCGGCAATTATCGATAATGATGGTTAAAATGCAAGAGACTCTTGCAAGGATTGAGATCCGATTAACCAATTTGGAAACTAATCGGCGTGAAGATAACCATCGGGATGATGGAGGACATAATCGGAATCAACGAGACCCACACGTAGTAAATATTGATCTCGATTTGGGTATTAAACTTGTGATTCTCGAATATGATGGGAAATTGAAGCCAGATGAAATCTTGGATTGGTTAGTGTGTGTTGAAAATATTTTTGCACATAAGCCAATGACGGATGGTCATAAGATTACACTGGTGGCAACTCGCTTTCACAATTATGCTGCGAGATGGTGGGCTGAGTTGCAAAATAAGAGGAGATACCAACAAATTGACCCTATTGACACGTGGGCCGAGATTAAAAATTTGTTGAAGCGGAAATTCTTGCCCGTCAATTACTCCAGAGTTCTGCGTTCACGTTTTCAATACTTGAAACAAGGATCTAAGACAATTGTTGAGTATTCTGAGGAGTTTATGACCATAGATGAAAATATCGGTATCGGCGGGCGTAGCGGCCCGCTGCCAAACCGATACGAAGCGGGCGATACGTAGCGTATCGGGGATACGTATCGGCGTAGCGGTGCGATTTTAAAAAATCGCCAAAAAAATCTGAAAAAATTCCAGAAAATCCAGAAAATTGTAAAATGAAAGAAAATGTGGTTCTTTTGCAAAAGTAAGTAAGAAAAGGGGGCGTATCGGTGCCCTCAATATATGAGGTCCCGTATCGCTGTATAAATAGAAAATAATAGTAATGATTAGTTTTTTCACATGTATTCATGTTTCTTAGTCATGTTAACTTAAAAAGTAATGAAAAGCTCATTAAAAAAAAATTAGAACATGAAATAAAGGCATAAGAAATTCTTAAGAGTTAGGTCATTACTCATTAGTCATTACTCAATACTCATTAGTCATTAGTGAACAACTGAACATTGAACAATCAAATATCAATACTTCACTACCTTCAGCATTCAAGGTTTAAATTCAATCAAGTGAATGAACTATAAAGTGATCAACAATCAACATTCAACACCAATTTAGAAATGACAAAGAGAGTAGAGAGTTAGTGAAAGAAATAGGAATTAGAAATACCTTGATCACCACCAAAAGGAATGTCTACCAAGATTCAAGGGGCTATGGTTATCCTCATTCCCATCAGTGTTATCATTTGTATTGGCACCATATTGAATTTGATATTGATGAGTATTGGGATCCACAAATCCAAAGAAGCCAGCCGCACCCACATCATAGGAACTTGGAGGAGGTGGAGGTGGTCCAGGTGGATATCTACCATATTGTGTTTCACCATAGTCACCATATGAGTAGGACCCCGAAGTTGAAGACTGTTCTTCTCCTTGTTGTACTTGACCATATGGAAAAAAGTCAAAATACTGTGAGTGTGAGGGTCCTTGTCCACCGTAACTAGGGTTCCATGAATCAGTCCATGATGCCGCTTGTTGTCCTCCAAAATCTCCACCCATATTTCCTTGCTGAGTACTACCTCCAGCCCCAGGTGGTGAATCTCTTCGGCGCCGTTGAGAACCACGGCTTGGATCAAATCTTCCAGATGGAGGTAACTCATGTACTTCCTCTACAGGAATGTCATCGTCTTCATCATGTTGATAGTATTCACTAGTACCACCTGTCCCACTGCCTCCTCCTCCATCTCCTCCACCATGGCTACTTGAAGAGACTGTGGTAGAACTAGCTTTCTCAGAAGCAGGTTCTTTCCCACTCCTCCTAGTCCTACTACTGGTACCTTCTCCCTGAGGTGGCTGACCTTCTGTAGCTGCAGGTGCCTCACCCATGTCCTCACCTATCAACTCTTGAACCGTTTCTTGAAACCCCGGATCTGAATCTAGCAGTGGATCCTCTATCTCGGCTAACCATGGGAGTAAGGGATCGTCCTCTCTAAATATGTGATCCAAATTAATGGGACAATAATCAGGACTATCCCTTACCCTTCTCTCCCTAATTCTGTGTCTCAACTTCAGATTGTAATGACAATACACAAGCTTGTTGAGTTTCTGCATGGTAAGCCGATTCCTGACCTTCGTGTGGATCAAAGAGAAAGTGCTCCAATTTCTTTCACAGTTGGAAGATGTTGTAGTTTGACTAAGGATGCGAATAGCCGCACTCCTTAGATGTGGAGCACTCTCCCCAAAATTCATCCACCAATCAGCTGAAATGCAAAAAATAAATCAAGAAAATTAGATCGTATCACAAGATATCTGCAATGTGGATATGTCTTTTGTTCATAGTCATACCAGGTGGCATCTTTCCAATCGATCGTATCACAAGAGGGTCAGCAAAGGTTCCTCTCCTTTGTGTATAGATAGATATCTACAATGTGAAAATTAGATACAAGTCAGTAAACCCCTACAACATAATTAAATTCTCTTAACTTAAGTAACCACCCACTCACCTCTTGTATGGCCTCAACTTGATCATCTCGACCTAACAATTTCTTCAACACCTCCCGTAATCCTACCCGCAAGTCCGTATCTATTGCTTCGGTGTGTTGTTCGACATTGCGGTAATAGAATTCGGGATTCAAAAAATAACCTACATTATAAATATGTAGAATGTACTGTGAGCAAGCAAGATAATAAATACATTAGTTAGGAAAACAAAAAAGTATCAAATTCAAAGATATATATTAATTACCTGCGGCATGCAATGGATGGTGCAACTGATCGTTCCAACGGGCATCAATAATCTTTATATATTTTTCGTGATATCTAACATTTTCCATGATGGATTGCTTTGCCCGATCCATTGCTTCATATATAAAGCCCATTGTCGGCTTGTCATCACCATCTACAAGCCGCAACACTTTAACTAAAGGCTCAAAAACCTTTAATATCTTCTTCACTTTCTTCCAAAATTTATTGTCCCTCATCAGGTTTGGGACTTCAAACTCCGGACCATGGGTTGCATTGCCCCATCTCGAACGAAGCCATTCTTCTGATGCAAACATCTGAATGAGCTCCGTTCTAAACTTTACAAGGCTTTCCATAGCCAGAAAATGGGTTGCAAACCTTGTTAATCCTGGACGCAGCAAGGCATGGTTATTTGTATATCTTTTCATCAAGCTTAACACCCATGAATGATCATATATAAATCTTGTAATTCCTCTGCATGCCTTGATCAATGAAGACACTTTTGTCTTCCTTCCAATCTCTTCCAAGATGAGATCTACGCAGTGTGCTGCACATGGGGTCCAGAATAAATGGGTCCTCTTCTCCATTAATTTCAAACCTGCTGCCTTGAAATTGGCGCCATTATCTGTAACAATCTGTACAATATACTCCTCTCCCACACTCCCTACAACTTTATCCATAAGAGTATATATATATGCGGCTGTCCGTCTATGTTCAGATGCATCAATGGACTTCACAAAGACGGTCCCAGCGACTGAATACACCAAAAAGTTTATTAATTGTGTTTGGGTGCCGCTGGTCCACCCGTCACACATGATGGTAACACCATTTTGTTGCCACATGGGTCTAAATTTTTCCACCCAAGCCTTTATTTCTTTAAATTCTTCTTCAAGATATTTAGTGCCCACATCATATACGGAGGGCGCCTGTATACCCCGCCCAGCTTCGGCGGCAACATCAAGAATAGTCTGGAAGTATGGGGAATCTATTGCTGTAGGTGGTATGTTCTTGTGAATTAGCCATTTTGCTGTAGCTTTGGCCAATCTATCTCTTGTAGCCTTCATTACCCCTTTCATAACACTTGATATTTTTGGTTGTTTAGCTCCCTCTTTTCTATGTGCTAGAGGATCAACAGGGGGAGGAACTGCTCTTCTTGTAGAGATAATTTCTACATCAGCATCCCGTTCCCGGGTGCTAAATGCCCTACGTATGGACCCCGCAAAGACCTTGCCCCTGTTTGGCACAGCAGATGATGAGCCCCCTGCATCATAATATTTGCTTCCAGCAAATGCACGACGTTCATATTCTTCTTGTTGACTCATCAAAGACTCTCGGCGTGCAGCCTCCATCTGTGCATCTTCCTCCTCATCAAAATATTCATCCCCAAATACATCATAACGGGCAACATCAACATCTTGCCGCCTCTTTTCTTTTATCTCTACTTTTCTAGCTTTGTTTTGGCCAAGCAAAGCTTTCATTTGTTCCCTTACTTCCCTCGGTACTTCGGTACAGCCAGCAACATTGCCAGATATGTGGCCCAAGTGGTGTTTGAATCTTGTAATGCCCCCATGGGTCACTCTTCCACAGAACTTGCATTTGATTTTCAACCTATTATTCTCAACTGCCTCACCAAAGCTCCATGCGGGATCAATATCACGAGGCATTTTCACTTATCAAATGGCAGACGGATGGACCGAAATTTAATACCTGGCTCTGCCTATAAATATAAACAAGTAGTATACTAGTATGTTAAAAATTAAAAAAAACAAAGAAACATGTTAGAGGAAACTTATATCACAAATATAGGAACCATTTTCAAGACATTTGATTGGTATTCAAATATTAAAAATTATTTTTATTTTAAAAAATAAATAAATCCGAAAATAAAAAAATAGATAAAAATCAATAAACATTCAAAATGTGATGGATTGATCTATGGAAAACATAGATCTATCATTTACAATCAATTTCCAAGTGGTTTCATGGGTTGTCCATGAATATTCAAATTTTTTTTTTCAAAAAATAAATAAATCCGAAAATAAAAAATAGAGAAAAAGCAATAAAAATTCAAAATGTGATGGATTGATCTATGGGAAACATAGATCTATCATTTACAATCAATTTCCAAGTGGTTTCATGGGTTGTCCATGAATATTCACATTTTTTTTTTCAAAAAATAAATAAATCCGAAAATAAAAAATAGAGAAAAAGCAATAAAAATTCAAAATGTGATGGATTGATCTATGGGAAACATAGATCTATCATTTACAATCAATTTCCAAGTGGTTTCATGGGTTGTCCATGAATATTCACATTTTTTTTTTCAAAAAATAAATAAATCCGAAAATAAAAAATAGAGAAAAAGCAATAAAAATTCAAAATGTGATGGATTGATCCATGGGAAACATAGATCTATCATTTACAATCAATTTCCAAGTGGTTTCATGGGTTGTCCATGAATATTCACATTTTTTTTTTCAAAAAATAAATAAATCCGAAAATAAAAAATAGAGAAAAAGCAATAAAAATTCAAAATGTGATGGATTGATCCATGGGAAACATAGATCTATCATTTACAAGCAATTTCCAAGTGGTTTCATGGGTTGTCCATGAATATTCAATTTTTTTTTTTCAAAAAATAAATAAATCCGAAAATAAAAAATAGAGAAAAAGCAATAAAAATTCAAAATGTGTTGATTTGATCTATGAGAAACATAGATCTAACAATATAAAGCTATTTTCAAGTTGTTTCATGAGTTTTCCATAAGTGATAATGTTTTTTTTTTTTTTAAATAACATAAATCCGAAAATAAAAATAACAATATATAAAAAAAAACAAAAGATATGCATGTAAGATCAAAAGGAAGCATGAATCTACAATAAAACAACACAATGATGCCATTATGTTGTGATTCATAGTAGTTAGAGAGTGATAAATGAAATGATCATGTCAAAAGTTGAAAAAATAAATCACATATACCTTAATGAAGAATCTTGTTTTGACTTTTGAATCTCTAGATCTCTTTCAATAATGGTTTGTTGGTGATTTGGTGGCAAAATATCTTGAAGAGAGGGATTTGGGAGACATTTGGGACCACAAAGAAGTGAAAATGGAAACTATAGAGGGGAAGAGAACAAAGGGAAGGCACAAAAAACCCTAAAAAGTCCCAAAGGGGGGGTTTTATACCCCCCCCCCCCCCCACGTGTATGGGCCGATACATACCGTATCGGCCCGTATCGGCCGATACGGGACCGTATCGGCCGATACGGGTGCGATACGCATGTATCGCCGATAATATCAATTTATCGTATCGGCCTTGGCCGATATATCGGCCGATACGCTTCGTATCGGCCGATATTTTCATCTATGTTTATGACCATGCAAGCCCGCTGTGGTTTGAATGAAGATGATGAGGTATTAGTTGACAAATACTTTAATGGGCTTACACTTGACATTCAAGATATCCTCGCATTCAAGCATTTTGATAATGTTGATGAGATTATTCAGCATGCTCTCAAAGCTGAGGGAATTGCACATCATCAAGCTCAAAAACTTACTGCAGCTAAATGGGTTATGCAGAAGAATTATTCATTTGTAAGTTCTAGACCGAGTGCGTGATTGGAGAAAGTTTTCACTAGGCCCGAAGGTCAAAATAGGCTCTCATGCTTTAATTGTAAACAACAAGAGCATCGTGCAGCAAAATGTCCAAAATACATACACCTCATTGAGAATGAAAGTGATGTGAAAGATACTCCAGACGATCCTAACGAGAATGACACAGAGGAGGTGGAGGATACTCTACCTGACGAGGGTCTTGAGTCTCTCATGGTCATCTAAGAAACTACATCGACTACTGCCAAGAAATGGCTACGAGATAATATTTTCTGCTCAAAAGGAAGAGTTACTGGTCAGCAATGCATGGTAGTCATTGATGGAGGCAGTTGTCAGAATATTATATCCCAAGCTTTTGTGGATCGCTTACAGCTGAAAGTTCGGAAGCATCATCGTCCTTATTTTGCTAGATGGTTAATGAAAGGTGATGAAGTGCAAGTCCAATATGCATGTCCCGTTACCTTTTCCATTGGTATCGATTATACAGATACAGTTTGGTGCAATGTGTTACCCATGGATAGTTGTGATATCTTGTTGGGTCGACCATGGATGTGTGACAAGAATGGCACTAATGGCATGCGCGACAACACACATTTATGCATGGTGAAAAGCAAGTCACACTCCGAAACTACTATGAGAATTGAAGACTGTGAGATGCCATAAAGTGATTCTTTTCGCTACCATGGCTTTATAATTAGTAAGGATGGGGAGATTGATGAAGATGTCGAACATAAGATAAAAGCAGGATATTTGGAGTGGAAACTTGCTTCTGGAGTGCTTTGTGACCGACGAATGCCAACAGGATTGAAGGGAGAATTTTACAGGACAATGATTAGACTAGTTATGACCTATGAAGCAGAATGTTGGCCAATCAAGAAGCAACACATGCACAAAATGGATGTGGCAGAGATCAGAATGTTGAGGTGGATGTGTGGTAAAACTAGGAATGATAAAATTAGAAATGAGCGCTTTTGAGACCATTTAGGGGCAGCAATAGTAGGCGATAAAATTAGATAAATCCATTTGAGATGGTTTTGGGCATGTCCAACGTAGGCCAGTAGCGGCGCCGGTGAGGAAAAGTTTGGTTATGAAGGCTGATGGCCCACCAATGGGAAGGGGTAGTCCAAAGAGGATGTAGATGGAGGTAGTAAAAATAGATATGAGAAAGTGTAACGTATCTGAGGATCTGACTCAAGATAGATCGGGATTGAGAAATAAAATTCATGTAGCCAACCCCATCATAGTTGGGACAACGCTTTGATGATGATGATACAGGGACTTAGTGGAGACGGTCAAATTGGTTTCAGACTTTCGATTGTACTTGTATCACATTTAGCATATGTAGGCTCGACATAATCTCCTAAGGGCCTGTTTGGTAAATTAACTTGTAAAGCAGGAGGATGATAAATGTCACATCATGGGAAAGAATGAAGACTTCCATCATATCATTAAATGCATATATGCAATCAGAACTCATGGTGAGCATCACATACTCGATCACCATATTAATAATATGAAAAGATATTATAAATATCACACTTCATATAAACAATTTGCAACCAGAACCCATAGGACCCATGTATTCAGTCACATCAATAGAGTGTACTTACTACATGGCATCAACTATACTGTAGTTGTTGGAAGTAGGTAAGCCTCATGGATAGGTTTCAAAAACTTTTGACCCACTTGACGCAGGGATCAAGTCTCCGTAAGGCTACAAAACCCAATTCAGGATCCAAGAACCTCAAACTCATGCTCAAGATCAGTAAACACTATCTCTAGGATAGTAAATAGCAACACCATGCAACCAAAATAAATCCACAATATACAAGGAAGTAGATTATACCTTTAGAGCTCGGTAGTGCTCTAATGGAGAAGAAGACAATTATTTTGAACAAGAACTCTTCTCGTAGTGAATTAAGGATCTCCAAGACCTTGTTGCCTTCTATGCTATGACCTGTTTCAAATCTCCTCTCAAGAAGAATGATGGAATCGCCAAGAGAATCAACTAGAAGCTCTAAGGAAACTAGAAGAAGAAGAGAAAGGAGGGAGTCTAAGGTGGTCATCCAAGGCAACCTCCTCTCCTCTTTATATAGCACTTAAGCAACATCCTCTTACTAATTGAAATAGAATTCTTACTTCCATAATAATTAGTAACTTACTAAGTCACAATTAGAAGTCTCACTTCAAATATGATTAGCAACTTTCTATTTCCTTTCCTTTTAGAATTCAAGTAGAATTAGTAGCTTTCTAATAACTTGGGCTATAGTGTGGGGATCACTACGGATTCCATAGAAAGCTGGCTCCAACTGGGACACCGCAACCCCACATCTTATGTGCAATCCGGGCACATAGTTAATTGCAAATAACTCCACTATATAAATGCAATTGAACTCCAGTCTTAGTAATAAATTACAAGAAGACCCTAAACTTCCCTATGACCACAAGTAGGCCCCTCCATCCATATCCATGGATCAATAGGTCCTGTCCACCAAATTGGATCCATATCTTATTATCCTTGAGACCCAATTAATTATAATGATCATCGGTACATATCCAATTAACTCTTAATTGAGATGGGTGCGCACTTGCTAATGACAAATCCATTAATTGGCACAAGGGGATAATTATGATAGATTCCATCTCGACCATTGAATGTTCCCATAGACCTACTACCATGTACCCAAGACACCGAGTTGACCTACAATTGGGCTCACTCATTGGTGACTCAAAGAAAATGAATAGACACAAACTTGAGTTCATTAATGTCTTAGGATTATGAGCCTATTGCTGGGGTATTATGAGAGCAGACCTTAAAGTAAAGACAGTGTTCATAAGGTGCTTCTCATGGCCCTTCAATACATCTAATGTACGAGCACAACGATCCAAACTCTTACATTCTGATGATCGAGACAAATCACACTATCTTATAGTGATCAAGGTGCAACAACTTTGTTAGATGAGATGCTGAATCTCATCACTGGTTGTGAAGATATTTAGGTATAAGATTTGCGACTCATGTCTCCTGTATGTGGACCTCATCTATACACATGTATTACATTGAGTATACTTGTGGACTCCGGTTCATCTCATGAACCATCATGTCATTTGTATTGGTTATGTGCAAGTAAGTAATAAAACACCATTCATCTCATGAAAGGAAAACATGATTATATTGATAAATAAAAAAATTACTCAATTTATTACATCATCTAATGGATTGAGACCATATAATCCAACAATCTCCCACTTGGGCTCAATGCCAGTCAGGGTTGCATCTCATGCCCATCCTGTATACTTGCTGCTCAAAGACTTGACTTTGGTAGTCAAAGGCTTAGTAAAGGGATCTACCAGATTGTCTGCGGAGGCTATCTTGGTGATTGCAATATCATGTCTCTGCACAATCCCTCTGACCAAGTGATAATTCCTCTGTACACGCTTTTGGCTCTTATGGCTCTTGGGTTCCTTGGACGCTCAGATTACCCCGCTAGTTGCAAAGTAAACTGTGAGTGGCTGTCGAGCCAAAGTTATTACTCCAAGTTCCAAAAGGAATCTTTTGAGCCACATTGCTTCCTTAGCTGCTTCACAAGCCGCTACAGCATAAACACATACCCAAAGGTTGATTTCCTGGAATCCTTGTTTGACATGAAGTCAGAATCTGTGTAACCGATTGGAATCAACTCATTACTGCCGTAAATCAACATGTAATCTCTAGTCGTTCTCAAGTATTTGAGAATACACTTTACAGCAGTCCAATGGTCAGGACCTGGATTAGACTGATATCTGCTGACTAGGCCCACTGTATGACAGATATCCGGTATAATACAGAGCATAACATATATGAGGTTACAAACAGCCGAAGCGTATGGAATCACCTTCATCTTCTTTTCCTTAAGGTGTCTTAGGACACTGATCCTTGAAAAGGTGCACCCCATGCCTAAAAGGTGTGATACCCTTCTTGGAGTCTTGCATACCAAATTGTACCATTACCTTATCTATGTAAGCAGCTTGGGATAAGCCTATCATCCTATTCTTCCGGTCTCGATGGAGTTTGTTTCCTAGTATGTAGCTAGCTTCTCTCAAGTCCTTCATATCAAAAGTCTTGGCTGACCAAACTTTTACTGTTGACAACATTCCTATGTCTCTCCCAAGGAGAAGAATGTCATCAACATATAAAACTAGAAAAATTACCATTCCTCCTTCACTTTTCATATACACACATGACTCATCTAGATTTTGATAAAAATCAAATGACTTGATCTCCTAGTCAAAACGGATGTTTCAGCTCCTGGATGCCTGCTTCAGTCCATAAATGGACTTCTACAGCTTGCAAACTCTTTGCTCTTTGTTTTAGCTACGAAACCGTCTGGCTGCATCATATAGATGTCTTACTCAAGTTGGCCGTTGAGAAACGCCGTCTTGACATCCATTTGTTAAATCTCGTAATTGAGATCAGCCGCAATAGATAAGAGTATCCGGATGGATTTGAGCATGCCTACCGGTGAGAAGGTTTCCTCATAATCGATACCCTCTTTCTGAGTATACCCTTTCACAACAAGCCTAGCCTTAAAGGTCTCCACTCTTCCATTTGGTCTTCATTTTCTCTTGTAGATCCACTTGCACCCATTAGGTTTAATATTTGTAGGCAAGTCCACAAGTGTTTAGACTCGATTGGAGTACATAGACTCCATCTCAGCTTTCATAGCATCCTGCCAACGTCCCGGCTCTATGTCATTGATTGCTTCATCATAGTTACAGGGATCTTGTTCCTGTTCTTCCGGGATTGCCTCGTAAGATTCTCCCAAGAACGAGAACCTGTCAGGAGGCTTGACAATTCTCACACTACGACAAGGCACTGATGTAACTACTAGGTCAGGTATGGGCGGATTATCTTCAAGTTCGGTCATACTTGGATTTGGAATTGATTGTTGTTGAATTTCTTCCAAAATAACCTTTTCTAAAGATTTCTTGTCAATCATAAAATCTTCCTCCAGATAAACCGTATTGATGCTGACAAGCACTTTCTGCTGTCTAGGATTATAGAATAACCAACCTTTAGTTCCTTTGGGATATCCTATAAAAGTGCATAATTCCGACTTCGATTCCAACTTATCCGTCTTAACCTTTAGCACGTGTGCTGGACAACCCCAAATATGTTAATGGTGTAGACTAGGCTTTCGCCCAGATCACAACTCCCTGGGAGTCTTAGGTACAGAGTTAGTTGGTACGAGTTTTAGCACGTACATCGCAGTATCTAAGGCATGTCCCCAAAAGGATATAGATAATCCTGAGAAACTCAACATAGACCTGATCATATCTGAATGAGTCCGATTCCTTCTTTTTGCTACTCCATTCTGCTGAGGCATACTAGGGTGGACAACTGGGATAGAATCCCATTCTCTGATAAGTATCCCATAAATTCAGCAGAGAGATGTTCCCTTTCTCGATCTGATCGAATAGTCTTGACACTTTTACCTAATTGTTTTTCTGCTTCCGCTTGAAACTCCTTGAACTTTTCAAAAACCTCAGACTTGCGGTGCATAAGGTATATGTATCCATATCTTGAGTAATCATCTGTGAAAGTGATGAAGTACTCGTATCCTCCTCTGGCTCTGACATTTATGGGTCCACACACATCAATGTGCATTAATTCCAATAAATCTTTGACCTTATTGCCCTTGATGAAAATGGTCTTTTGGTCATTTTGTCTTCCAGACAGGACTCGCAAACAGGCATTTGTTTTACCACCAATGAAGGCAAGATACCATCTTTCACTAGCCTGTCAATCCTATTTAGGTTTATATAACCTAGCCTCAGGTGCCAAAGTTTTGTTGGATTAGATGAAGGTGACTTTCTCTTTAATGATGGTCTATTAATTATTTTGGTATCATATATCTCATACATTGTGGGAGTTGTCCAATAAAGTCCATTGGTTACCTTACCAGAACATATAAAAGTACCGTTCGTTCCTCTTTATGACAACTTCAGTACCAAAAGTAATAGAATAAGTTTTATTCACCAAACTAGAAACTGAAATTAAATTTCGCTGTAAAAACGGTACATATAATGTATATGACAAAACCAATTTAATATATGAAAATAACAAAGTTACAACTCCCACTGAAACCGCATCTGCCTTAGCATCCGATCCCAAGTTAACAATGATTTCTTTGCCACTAGGCCTCCTGGTTTCTCGGAACCCTTGCAACAAATTATAGATGTGATTAGTTGCACCGGAGTCAACACACCAGGATTCGGAAGTACTAGTTGTATAACTAACTTCAAAAACAAGTGACTCAATCATACCTGAGGTCTTTTTCTTAGAATATCAGGACAATTCCTCTTCCAATGTCCTGTCATACCAGAGTGAAAATACTTTCCTTTTGTTTCCGTACCCTTAGCCTTTGCCACACCACCAGTAACACCATTCTCCACCTTAAGACCCTTGGGGACGGATTTCTTTTTGCCTGTCCGGCCTTTGCCTTTCGGCTTGGCAACTGACTTTTCTGTCATCAGGGCAGTTGGCTTCTTCTTCATGGGGCCCTTAGTTGCTACCAGCTGGCTAGACAGCTCAGCTAAAGTCAGATTCTTCTTATTCTTGTTGTAATTAATCTTGAAATGGTTGAATGAATCTGGTAGCAACTCGAGGATCATGTCGATCTGCGATTCTGCATCAATTGCAACACCCAATACATCTAGCTCATTCAATGAATCCGTCATCTTAAGCATGTGTTCCTGTATTGGAGTTCCCTCAGCCATCTTAGTGCTCATGAGCACCCTCATAGCTGGCAGGCCTCCCCTGGTCCCAAAACATCTCCTTTAAGTTTGATATGATATTGGATGCAGTTTTATTGGATTGATGTTGGTGTTGTAAAACACTAGACATCGATGCCTGCATATAGCACCTGGCCATCTCATCATCTTTAATCCATTTAGTGTAAAGGTCCTTCTGGTCCTGTGATGCATTTGGCCCAGGCTCCTCAGGGCAGGGTGTGGTAAGGAAATATTTGTATCCTGAAGCAGTCAGGACAATATCCAGGTTCCTTTTCCAGTCCTCGTAGTTGGAACCTACCAACTTATTCTGGTTGAGGATGTTTGCAAGCGGATTGCAAGTGTTTGAATTCATGCTAAAAAACTGTAGCACATAACCATACATTCAATTAAAGAATATAAATGACATTAGGGTTTAGTATTCTACCAAATTTATGTGGGAATCCTCATAACCACTAAATTCAGAATACATCGGAATCCCAATCCCTTGGGGTATGCCTCCTTGGGGAGTGCGAATACCACCTAGATTGGTGCGAATCAAAGTTGGTCAAAATTAGGATTAAGACTAACTAACCATGATCCCCATCATTCATTATCATCTAGGTACCTCATACCAAATAATATGACTCATGATTAGCTTTGGTTTCTAAAATACATGAAGCAAATCCTTGGGGATACTACATCACTATTTTAGTTAAGTGTGACCCACCAACTAGCATTGCTTGACAATTGTTGTATGCAGCTCCTCCTTAGGAAGTGGGAGGTGTGTCCCCACCCCGTCTCACCAACACTATCCATAGGAGATCCATATCTAGTAACTAGACAAATAAAAGCCCTCAGTGGGGAACGGCCATTCTCAAGATGGCGCGAGGCTGATAATTTTCTTACAATGGACCTATGGTGGAAAACCATGGGGATTTCTCAATTTAAATGCCTTGCTCCCACTTAATATTTTAGAATTGAGGATTTCAGTTTTAGGTATTAGGGCCCACATATATAATAATCAAATCATCTCATGATATGACCAATGATTGGTTCCAAGTCAAGTTAAATTTAAGGAAAGTCTAGTTTTTAAGATTAGTGTTACCAATGGGTCCATCTCATTTGTCTACCAATACTAATTAGAACTCTTTCCAAAATTAATTTGATTTGTCCAATTTTGGTAAGTACTATGTTTGGATCAGATTTGGAAACATTCTATAAAAGCAATCATCCATAAATATAAAGTGCAAAAATAGTAACTAATCATCTCCTCCACATGGCCCAGGCAGAATAGAGTTCTTGGACTTCTTAAACTTTCCAAAACTTTGGGCATCTCCAAAACACTTTTAGTAATCTTCAAATTCCTTGATTAGGAGTCCAACTTCACTTTCCTTCTATGTCTCGGACGACACTGCCGGAATTTACAAATTAGAAAATTACATAAATTCCTATGCCTCGACGATGAGATAAAAGGGCTATAGGAAAATTCACCATGCCTTGCCATTTCATGGGAAATCAAGGAAACCATGATGCCCATTACACTTAGCCTCAAATAAACCAACAACCATAAAAGGAAAGTAAAAGACTTGTGGGCCATATGGAGAGGACAGGTCCCTGCAAAGTTAGTATCACATACCCAATAGGGACTAGGGTTAGAAAGCCGCCATCCATCATCTCATGATGAACAAACTCGGATAGTCACACAAAAAAAGAACTGCTTATAGCAAGGGCTGGGGCTGTCGGAACTGCTTAGTATGGCTCTGATACCAATTGTTGGAAGTAGGTGGGCCTCGTGGATAGGTTTCAAAAACTTTTGACCCACTTGACGCAGGGATCAAGTATCCATAAGGCTACAAAACCCAATCCATTATCCAAGAACCTCAAGCTCATTATCAAGATCAGTAAACACTTTCTCTAGGATAGTAAATAACACCACCATATAACCAAAATAAATCCACAACATACAAGGAAGTAGATTATACCTTTGGAGCTCGGTAGTGCTCTAATGGAGAAGTAGATAATTATCTTGGACAAGAACTCTTATTGTAGCGAATTAAGGATCTCTAAGATGTTGTCTTTCACGCTATGACCTGTTTCGGATATTTTCTCTCAAGAAGAATGGTGGAATCTCCAAGAGAATCAACTAGAAGCTCTAATGTAACTAGAAAAAGAAACTAGAAGAAGAAGAGAAAGGAGGGAGTGCAACTCTTGCACTATTGGGTGTGAATTCCAAGGTGGTCGTCCAAGGCAACCTCCTCTCTTTATATAGCACTTAATCAACCTCTTCTTACTAATTGAAATAGAAGTCTTACTTCCATAATAATTAGTAAGTTACTAAATCACAATTAGAAGTCTCACTTCAAATATGATTAGCAACTTTCTATTTCCTTTCCTTTTAGAGTTCAAGTAGAATTAGTAACTTTCTAATAACTTGGGCTAACGTGAGGACCACTAGGGATTCTATAGAAAGCTGGCTCCAACTGGGACACCACAACCCCACATCTCATGTGCAATCCGGGCCCACAGTTAATTGCAAATAACTCAACTATATAAATGCAATTGAACTCCAGTCTTAGGAATAAATTATAAGAAGACCCTAAACTTCCCTATGACTACAAGTGGGCCCCTCCATCCATATCCATGGATTAATTGGTCCTGTCCTCCAAATTGAATCCATATCTTATTATCCTTGAGACCCAATTAATTATAATGATCATCGGTACCTATCCAATTAACTTTTAATTGAAATGGGTGCGCACTTACCAATGATAAATCCATTAATTGACACAAGAGGATAATTAGGATAGATTCCATCTCGACCAATGAATGTTCCCACAGTCTTACTGCCATGTACTCAAGACACCGAGGTGTTGACCTACAATTGGGCTCACTCATTGGTGACTCAAAGCAAATGAATAGATAGAAACTTGAGTTCATTAATGTCAGGATTATGAGCCTATTGCTAGGGAATTAAGTGAGCAGACCTTAAAGTAAAGACAGTGTTCATAAGGTGTTTCTCATGGTCCTTCAATATATCCAATGTACCAGCACAGTGATCTAGAATCTTACATTCTAATGATCGAGACAAATCACTATCTCATAGTGATCAAGGTGCAACAACCTTGTCAGATGAGATGCCGAATCTCATCACTGGTTGTTGAAGATATTTAAATATTAGATTTGTGACACGTCTCCCATATGTGGATCTCATCCATACTCATGTATTACATCTAGCATACTTGTGGACTCTGGTTCATCTCAGGAACCATCATGTCATTCGTATTGGTTATGTGCAAGTAAGTAATAAAACATCATTCATCTCATGAAAGGAGAACATGATTATATTGATAAATAAAGAAATTAATCAATTTATTACATTATCTAATGGATTGAGACCATACAAACCAACAATAGTGACATAGACCTTCTCCCATATAAGAACCAACTATGATTTCTCATTTCCATAGGAGATCACACAATAAGTTTCGTGGCATGTGAGAGTCCAATACCACATGCATGAAATTCAGACCTTATGGATCCAATAACAATGATTCAACAACATACATATGTAGAAGATAACAAGGCTGTATATTCACAGGCCCTAGGCCCAGCCCAACAAAGGCCCATTACAGCATCCCACACGTGGGTTGATTTTGTCAAAGATTGTATAATTGTATTCCCTGATTTCTCTCTAATTGTATTCCTTGTATAGATTAGGATTGATTCTTTCTATTCTTTTATTATTCTAATTTGTACTCTTGACATACTTAGTGCCTTGATTAAGGCCTAACATGATTATTAATAGAGCAGTCAATCATCCAAGGATGCACGACCTTCTTTCCACTCTTCTTCTTCTCATTCTTCTTCCTCCATATCTTCTAACATGGTATCAGAGCCATAACATCTTGGAGGCCTCATTATTCTGATATCTACGCTACTTGGAAGAAACACAGATCAAGGATCTATGCTTTGGGAAAGCAAATCGTGGTTGTTCCCTCATCTGATCAATAGTGGCCCACCTGCGATCATCTCACAATCCACAAGCTTCACTCCAGCCTTGGTCGTCCATCTCTCCTAGTCTTTTTGGAGATTTTTTCAGTATTTTTCAGAGATCAGAGGTAGGCCTTTTGATCTGTCTTGTGATTATCAAACTTTTTGAAATAGTTTTCATCTCAACCACACAAAATCCTGGATTCTGAATGGATCTTGATGAGACCTGTACTGCTGGAAAGGGAAATTGATACTGGTCTCTAGCCTCTAATCTGATTCTCAATCAGATCAATCTATGGGCCCCACGCAGGGATCCTGCATCCAAATTTCAGGACGTCTGGGCTGTTTTATTGACAAAACAGGCACTTTTATGTGCTGTTTGCTGTTGGATGCTTCATCAACCGCTAGTTACTGCTGATTGCTGATCCGAGGGCTGTTTTTCATCTTTAAAACTGCCACCTTTATGTGCTGGTTACTGTTTGGATCCTTCATCAACTACTAGTTACTGCTGATTTCTGATCTGAGGGCTGCTTTGTCTTCTTTAAAACTGCTGACTTGCTGATTTACTATTGCTACTACTGCTTTTTGATCATGGATAAATATGATGTTATCCCCGTTAAGTTTAATGGGCAAAATTATATGGCCTGGTCCTTCCATTTGTAGAACTTCGTAGAAGGACAGGGGCTATTTGCTTATCTGGATGGAACGGTTACAAAACCTCCCACTCCAAGCACCAAGGACTCCAAAGCCATAGCCACTTGGTCCAAGGAAAATGCCAAGGTGATTACTTGGATTCTGAACTCCATTGATCCCTCCCTTGCCGTAGCTCTTCAAGCATATAATTCAGCAGCAGATATGTGGGCTCACCTCAAGAAGGTCTACCATCAAACCAACAAAGCCAGGAAATTTCACTTAGATAGTGAAATTGCCAAATTTACTCAAGGGGATTGATATGTGCAGGAATACTTTAATGGCTTCCTCACCTTATGGACCGAACGGGATTCCATGTTGATTCAGACAGTCTCTCCTGGCTTTCTCTCCGAGGCTCTTAAACTCCAAGAGGAAACTCACATTAGCCAGTTCCTTATGAATCTCCGACCAGAATTTGAATCAGTTCGGTCTGCCCTCATGAACCGAGAACTGTCGGCTAATCTTGATACCTGCTTTCAAGAAGTACTTCGCGAAGAACTTCGTCTCACCTCTCAGCGTACTATTCTGGAAGAACCAAAAAGCCTTCCTTGCACCTCTTCCCGCTAACTCGGCTCTTCTGGCAACCCCAACTCCGAAGCAGACTCAATGTTACGAATGCAAAGGCTTTGGACATATTGCCAAAAATTGCCGCAAGAAATTGGTTTGTAGATATTGCAAACGGACTGGTCATCTTATTGAGGACTGTCGCAGCCTATAGCGACGGAATGAGACACAACCTAAGAAGCCTCCCTCCAATATGCCCCGACAGAACATTCCTGCAGCATTTCAGGCTCAAGCACCCTTATCTGATACAAGAAGCACTTCATCCGGGGCTATATCCATGACTCCAGCCCGGATTCAAGAGCTGATCTAAAACACAGTTACCTCTGCTTATGCATCTATGGGCTTTTCTGGTGGTCGGTATCAAACTCATTCCTTTATAGCTTTTCCTGCATTCCATTCTTTTGCCTCTCTTTCTTCTCCTATCACCTCATCCACATGGTTCTTAGATTCAGGAGCTTCAAATCACATGACATCTGTAGAACATAGCTTTACAGATTCCCTCCCTTACGTTGGAAAAAAGAGAATAACCACTGCTAATGGTGATTAACTACTTATTTCTGGAGTTGGTACGATTACCTTATCTAGTGTCTTTGGCCAATCCATCACCCTTCCAAATGTTTATTTTGTTCCAAAATTATCAGCCAATTTACTTTCTGTAGGACAACTTATTGATGATGGCTATCTTGTTCACTTTTCTTCTTCTGGTTGTGTTATACAGGGGCGACAAACTGGGAAGGTGATCGCGACGGGGAGTAAACATGGACGCCTGTTCTTGCTGGATATTGGACATCATTCTTTCATTGCTTCTTCTTCTTCTCAAAATTTCAATAAATTGTGGACTGTTTGGCATAACCGTCTTGGTCATGTGAACAATGCCCATTTGCTTTCCTTGTTTAAGATTGGTTGTTTGGATTCTAAAATTGATAATAAAATGATGTCCTCTTTCTCTCAATCAAAGTTTGAAACTTGTTGCTTAATTAAAAGTCACATTTTGCCTTTTCCTGTTCATAATTTTCGTGCATTACCATCATTTGACATTATTCATTATGATATTTGGGGTATTGCTCCTACCTTGAGTAGGACGGGTTTTTAGTACTATGTGACCTTTATCGATGACCATTCTCGGTATACTTGGATTTACTTTATGCGCTTGAAATCTGAAGTCTTCTCCATTTTTCAAAAAATTTATAACATGGTCCAAACCCAATTTCAGAGAGCTATCAAGATTCTTAGATCAGATTTCGGTGGAGAATACATGTCTCATGAATTCTCTGCCTTCCTTTCTGATAAAGGCATTCTTCACCAAAAATCTTGTCCACATACCCCTAAGCAAAATGGAATTGCGGAAAGGAAGAACCGACATATTCTTGAAATTGTTCGTACTCTTTTAATTGCATCCTTAGTCCCTCTCAAATTTTGGTGTGATGCTGCACAGACTGCTGTGTGTCTTATCAACTGTCTTCCCAGCACTGTTCTGGGAAAGACTACTCCTTACGGAGTTCTCTTTGGTCATACCCCTTCATACTCTCATTTACGTGTTTTTGGTTGCTTGTGCTTTGTTCATCTTCCTCCTACTGAGCGCTCTAAGTTATCACCACAGGCGGCCAAGTGCGTTTTTCTTGGCTACAGTAATGAACACAAAGGTTTTTTGTGTTATGATCAGTTCGAGAAACGCATGCGCATATCTCGCAATGTGATCTTCTTGGAACAGATTCCTTTTCCTTACGCTTGGATCATCATCCTATTGCTGTGTCCTATTTACCACATTTTCAGGAATCGGCTTCTCCATCATCTCTTCCCAAAGTCTATGTCCGGCGCAACACGGTTCCTCCTATGGTGACTCCCTCTCCTGATCCTCCCCCAGTGCCGCCTCCTGAACCAGTAGGTAATCATGCTCCTTTTGACAATACCATCTCTCTGCGACGCTCTAGTCGTCCATCTGTTGCCCCTCACCGTTATGGATTTCCTGCTCTCTTTTCATCTTTAGATAGTGCTCCTATCCCCACTTCATATTCACAGGCCTCCAAAATAGCTTACTGGCAGGATGCTATGAATGAGGAATTGCTCGCTCTTGAAGCAAACCAGACATGGGACTTGGTACCGACTCCTGCAAAAGCATCTGTGATTGGCAGCAAATGGATCTACTCTGTAAAAGTTAACTCGGATGGGAGTCTTGATCGCTACAAAGCCAGATTGGTTGCGCAGGGTTACAAGCAGGAGTATGGCATTGACTATGAAGAGATATTTGCACCAGTGGCCAAAATGACCACCGTTCGTACTCTTCTTTGTGTCGCTGCAGCCCGCAACTGGCCTCTATGGCAAATGGATGTCAAAAATGCCTTTCTTCATGGCGAGTTGAAAGAGACTGTCTACTTAAAACCTCCCCCGAGATATGCTTGTCCTCCTCAGCATGTTTGCAAATTGCGGAAATCTCTTTATAGCCTCAAGCAGGCTCCCAGGGCTTGGTTTGATAAATTCCGGGCCGCAATTCTTCAAGCCAGATTTCGTCAGAGTCATTCTGATAGCTCCCTATTTCTTCGGTGGACACCAAAGGGCTACACATTCCTTTTGGTCTATGTTGATGATATGATCATCAGTGGCAATGATACTGCTGGTATTACAGATCTCAAACACCATCTCACTCGCCACTTCCGAATGAAGGATCTTGGTCCTCTCACCTACTTTCTGGGGCTTGAGTTTTTGCGTAACAAATCGGGCATTCGGGTTCATCAGCGTAAATATGCTACCGATTTGATCACTTCGGCAAGACTTGGCGATGCTCACACTTTTGATATGCCTATGGAACTGGACACGCACGATGTGTAATAAAATACACGACCAGTCTACAGACAGTCCACATGTTTAAGGACCCCCAGAGAGTGGATTAAACTGAAAGGGCAGTCCAAGCTCAGTGGTGTTCACTTAAATTCATGAATGCACAAAACACGCGAAGCACTGTCTAAACATGTCGAGATAAAAAGGGGAAAATCACTTATCAAAACACGTCAAACACGACTAGCAAAAGGCATAATTAATATGCATAACATGCTTAGGAAGTGATCCCCTTTTTCTTGAAACAAATCTTTAAAACGAGCTTGTACTTAAACTTCAAAACGAACACACAATGATATTCACTGTATCAAAAACTAAAGTACGAACACAAAGCCTATCAAGCACATGTAAGGACCTTTGGTTGATCTTTGTGTAAACGAAACCCTAAATATTGGAATTAAAAGAGAATCGATGCCCCGGAAGTTCAAAGACATCTCAGGTTTCGAGTGCACAATATCAGGCTAAAGGTCACTTAACATGTTCTAGTTTTCATTCTTACAAATATTCTTCAAAATGGGCAATGGTGTCAAATTCGGTCAGCTCGCGGTCTGATGTCGGCTAGCCGAACTAGGATCTGGAAAAGAAACCGAACTGAATTCGGTCAGCTCGCGGTCAGATGTCCAAACACAGCTCTCTGGAAAAGAAACCGGACTGAATTCGGTTGGCTTGCGGTTAGCTGAAATGGTACTTGGCGGCTAGCCGGAAGTTGACCGTAGGGCTGATTGCTGAACCCTGATGCACATGCTGGCTTCTGGAAAAGGAACCGCCGAGCTCGGTCAGCTCGCGGTTAGCCGAAATGGGGATTTCGGCTAGCCGCCAGCTGATCAACGGCTGACCGAAACTGCACGGGAAGTGCATTTCAATTCAGATTTTCACATTTTCTTTTTCCCTTATTCTTGTTTCTCATTCAACCTGCACTTCCCTGAGCCTACATGCTCTCCAAGGGATAAAACACACATTTCATAGCACAAATTGAGACATTACCTTCCCATTCTCCAATCTAAAAAAAAATCCCCAAATTTTCCATTCAAGACATAAATTTCCAATGAAATGAGAAGAATGAAAAGAAAACAAATCAAATGCACACATGCTATCATCCATCCTAGATTGATTACTTGCCTTAGTCCAAGATGTCACAAACTTTCTCCAAGCACTTTCACTCAAGCTAAATCCAAAGACTACAAAACCCATGAAAACCAAACAAAACTCACTCAATCTTGAAAACAAGGAACTCATTTTCACAAAAGGGTTTGCAATATGAAAAACAAGATCTTTAGGAACCAAAAAGGCTCCATTAAAGAGATGGGTTGGAGCTCTTACCTAGAAAAGGCCAAACAGGAGAGAAGGAAGAAAATGGAGCTCTTGCCCAACTAGAAACTTCAAGAAATTTGTATCAATGGAAAGCTTGGGATGAGAGGAAGAAGATGATGGTCTTGGAATTCCATTTGGAGTCTTCTAGCTTGATCATTGAAGAGAAATAAAGTGGAGAGAAAGGGTTTCTCCTCTTGGCTGCTCTAGGGTTAGGGTTTGAGAATGAAAAGAGGGAAAGAGTTGACGTAAAACCTTAGCAAATGGGGCCCAATGGCTTTGAACCTTACATTGACAAAAACATGATCTTGTGGGCCTCGAATGAACTCGACGAAGAAGGATAAAATGATCCTCGAAATATCTAGTTTCCAAAAAGTATATTTTTGACATGGTTTTGAGATCTTGAAATTTGTGTCCAGATTTGTGTATAAAGGACAACTTTACCCTTTTTGGGCCAGAACTTGGGTTTTTGGGCTTCAAACATGAATGGGCTGAAAACGAAAGTTGTAACACAGTAAAATCATTCAAATGAAATCAAAATCACAATTAAAAACGGAAACCGATACGATCCTCCCAAGCTTACACGTGCACTCAGGCCTTCTTGAGTGTGTCTGACTAACACTAAATGTCCTCAAAATTCCCACAACTATATCCAGGACTAAACTAATTATTTCTAACCCAACGACAGCTAAACCCACTTAGGACTAATCGCACACTAATCGAATTAGTCTGGGTCGGGGTCTGACACATATCCTTCAATTTAATTGAGAAGGGTCCCACCAAAGACCTTTAACTAACTAAATAAATAAATGTCCTGCTAAGGGGTAATCCAAAAACTCAAATTAAAATATCAATAAAAAAAAACTCAAATTAAAAGCCTATTATTAGAACAACAATCACACAAAGGGCCCATGTATATTAATATCACCAATAAAATGTATACTCAAAAGAAATCATCGGTCCCACCTGATTATATATATATATATCATAAATCCAAGAATATTCAAGGAATTAAATATATAAAATATTAGAAAATCATTTAGCCCCAAATAAGGGCAGGGATACTACACCAGCTGAATGCAAAAGAAGTGTTTTAGTACCCGTATATAAGACCAATGGACATATAAACAATCGTGGGATTTAACTTATGAGTCGTCATGAAGCTATGGGAGAGAGTAATGGAACAAAGATTTAGACAGAAGACCGAGATATTTGAAAATCAGTTTTGTTTAATGCCAGAGAGGTCAACTATGGAAGCTATCTCCTCATTTAGGCAATTAATGGAAAATATCGAGCAAAGAGGAAAAATCTACATATTGCCTACGTCCACCTAGAAAAAGCTTACAACAAGGTGCCTAGGGGTTTAATTTGGTGGGCTTTAAATAAAAGAAATGTTCGAACATGATATATTGAAATTATTTAAGACAAATGAAGGAGTGGTTATGAGTGTGAGAACCACTCATGGAGAGACAAGTGAGTTCCCGGTGATCATAGGTTTGCATCATGGGTCGGCCCTAAACTCTTATCTCTGTGCATTGATTATGGATGAGTAAACTACTCATATCTAGTATGAGGTACCTAACATGACTAGAAAAAGATGAATGGAATTGATGGAAAACTTGGATGATCCCTTGCTCCTTTTATAATCTCTTCTCAGCCTTAATCAAGGCAATTAGAAGAAATTACAATCTAATTACATGGAAAGATTATATTACATTGATGTAACATTAGGAAGAGAATAGTTTACATTGATCTACTCAACTACAATATCCCACGTGATGGGTTAGTGTACAGATGGACTGGGCCTATCATACATGGGTCTTGTGGGTCAGCTGGTGTTAAACAAACCAACACCTCCGGTTCCCCTCTGAAATTGATGCTGGTCAAACAATAGTAATTTGTGAACCAGGAACTCATGATGGGGGCCTAGGTAACCCTTTTGTGAAGATGTCTGCAAGTTGGAGTTCACTGGAAACATGTGGAAGACTTGATGACCTGGTGATCATATTCATCTTCATTTAAGTGACAATCCACCTCAGTATGTTTTGTACGCTCATGAAAAACTGGATTCTCAGTAATATTCGTTTAACATATGTTGTAGTCATTGGGCCGGTGGTAATTGCTTGCTGAATAGCAGCCTGGGTTGCAAAACTTTGTTCCTCATGAAGGAGCTCACCTAAACATGTATCAATAGAGGGAGGAGGCACCCGGCTCATCAAATTTGATCGTAATTGTTCAAATTCAGATACGAGGTACATTAAGAACCGATCCCTCTGACTAGTGGAATGAATGTTTTGAACCACCGCAATTGAAGCATCAGGTAGACTGGAATAAATAATCTCAGTATAGTCCGTCCATAAACGAATGAACTGAGAATAATACTCCTGAATAGACATGGTCCCTTGAGTAAACTGAGAAAGCTCATGTTCCAAGTGAAACTGTCGGGCAGAGTTATCTTGTTGATAAATTTGTTTTTGATAGCCCCACGTTCCCTTTGTTGTTTTGTAGGGTCTGATATTCAGGATGTATTGTGGATCAACTGACCCCTGAAGCCAAGTCATGATCTGAGCATCTTTGGTTTCCCATTTGAATGCCGCATTTGAATCAGTCACGTCATCTAAAGGTTTTTTATCAATCCCATCCACATGCCCCCATAATTCTTTTCCCTTAAGTTATATTTGAAACTGAAAGGCCCATGATGTATAATTGGCCCCGTTAAACTTAACCAGTGAGAGTTCTCTTTTGTCCATGTTAATCACTTGAATAGAAAGAAGTTCTAAAAAGCCCAGTAGTTGTTCCAAGTCAATCAGCAAAAGAAACCAGAAAAATATTGCAGAAAAAAAAATTCCAGGCATCTAAAATCATATAATCATCACCCTAGATGGGGTCCACTGTTGGCGTATCTCCAGGCATAATTACTAGATCATCAGGCCTCTTTCGACAGATTAGTACGGTGTTGAGTGATAGTCTTCAGAAAATGATAAATTGCATGCAGATTTAAAAATAACATTTCTGGTTCTCAAAAAATCTGGATAAAATCTCCATAATTCCCAATAATATCAGTCGACCCTGAGGAACAGGAATATCAGTCAACCCTGAGGAATCAAATTCTAGAAGTTCTTAAAGATATCTGGTGGGCCAGAGATTATCGGATGCCAGGAATTGGTCTGACGACCTGAAATTTCTTCACTGGATCTGATCTGGGGCCCCGCAGATCGATCATTGGTGTAATCCGATCACTTTTGATGTGAGGGGATCCTTTTCTGTTTCCAATGAACCAAGTCTCATCCAAATCAGATGAGAATCCAAGAATCTGGACGGTTGAGATGAAAACTTGTGCAAAAATTGGAAAATCCACAAAACCGGTCAGAAATCCTACCTCGAGGCAGCACATGCAGAGTTGTTAAAGTTGTCTTGATCATCGCAGGTCGGCCACTGATGAACTGGGTTGATCAACAGTGTTTTCTTTGTCCCAAATGGCTGAAGATTTCTAGAAATAGAGATCAGATTCTGTATTGATCTCTATTGAGTGGCCGAGATACAGGGCTCTCTTCTATCTTCTTTGGATTGTTGGCTTAGAGTAAGAAATAGCAGAAGATGCTGCTTGGAAATAGATCTCGACCTCCCATGAATAGAACCACAAGCATAAAGAAAATAGACTTAGATCTCAGCAGCAGCAGAGTTGTGTCACAAGCTCTGATACCATGACACAACCAGAAAAAGATGAAAGGAATTGATGGAAAACTCTGATGATCCCTTTGATCGATCTCTTGCTCCATTTATAATCTCCTCAGCCTTAATCAAGGCAATTACAAGCTATTAAAATCTAATTGTTGGAAAAATGTTTTGCGGAAATTGTAAATAAATTAAAATATTAAAATAAAATGAGGAAAGGAAAGAAATGACCGAACAAATTGGTAGCCAAATCGCATCTTTGAAGATGCTTTCTTTAGGCAGATTTCGCACCCCCACAAGTGTAGATGGATTTCTGGACATCTGCCCCAGGATAAGACGGCTTCCTGATCGAATGATCTCCACCACTCGTGCACTCAAATGGATGAGAAACGCGAATCCCAAAAATCATAGTCTTGCAGCAACTTGAAATTAAAATTGTCAAAAACTTGAAGAGAGGAGAGAATTGTTTGAGATGAAGAAAGCCTTCACCCAGATGTCCTTATATAGGGCTTTCCGGAGAAGAGATCCGTTTGGGAGTTAATTCCCAACGAATACGCCCATTTAAGAGTACGCAACAGACACTTCCGTGCGTTAACTCTCGCGCAATGGATACCAACGGGTATCTCCAATGGAATACCATTATTCCGCCATAAAGAGCAGTGCAAAAGCTGTCTTTAACGGTCACAAAGAAACAGGCTTAGCAGATCTAGGTCGATTCCAACTCAACCCAACTAAGACCTAAAATAACGTGCACTCATGCGAGGCGAGCCGGGCCGGGCTGGGCCCACTCGCCACGTAACTGGCTAGCCAGACGGCGAGGATGCAGTGAAAGTGTGTGGTCACCACTACCTAAGCCTTCTCTCGAGACTTACACTATAGTGATGAGTGTAAATAATAATAAATGACTCTTAGAGTTCTCCACAACCGATGTGGGACTCTCTTAAATAAAGAAAAGAGAAAAGCATGTGCTTTAATGCACAAAGATACGCGCACTAATTACATGGAAAGATTATATTACACTGCTTTTACATAGGAAGAGAATATTTTACATTTATCTAGTCAACTACAATATCCTAAGTGATGGGTTAGTGTATAGATGGACTGGGCCTATCATACATGGGTCTTGTAGGTTTGCCGTTGTCAACAGTAGTACCTTGGTGTATGTTGTTTGTAGATGATATAGTGTTTCTAGATGAATCAAAGAGATGGTGTGAATGTGATTGCAAAACTTGCGATATGGTGAGAGGCCTTATAATAAAAAAGCTTTAAAATAAGATGTACTAAGACAATATATGGATTGGAACTTCAATGGGAATATACGAAGAGATGAAACTATTGTGAGAATTGAAGCTCAGGAGATACCACAAAGGGATCTATTCCATTACCTTGGCTCGATAATTTGTTAGGATGGAGAGATTGATGAAGATGTCAAACATAGGATAAAAGTGGGATGGTTGAAGTGAAGACTTGCTTTTGGGGTGTTTTGTGATCGGCGCGTGCCAACAAGATTGAAGGAAAAATTTTATGGGACAGCGATTAGACCAGTTATGACGTATGGAGCAAAATGTTGGCCAATCAAGAGGCAACATATGCACAAAATGGATGTAGTATAAAGAAAGGATGAAAATAGGGATAGGGCCCGCCGCCAAAACGCTACGTAACGGGCGCTGTGTAATGTAGCGGCGTAGCAGTGCGATTTGGGAAAATCATCAAAAAAATATAAATTTTTTTTGTAGAAAATCTAGAATATTGAAAAATGAAAAATCGTTTCTTTTTTTTTTTTGTGCGCGCAAAAGTAACTAAGATAAAGGGGCGTAGCGGTCCTCTCATTGTATGAGGTCTTGTATTGCTGTATAAATAGAAAATAATAGTAATGATTATTTTTTTCACATATGTTCATGTTGCTTAGTTATGCTAACTTAGAAACTAACGAAAGGCTCATAAAAGAAAAAACTATGTCATGAGGTCAAGAATTCAGAGTACCTAGAAAAAAAAATACATCTACCAAAGGGGGTGTCTAATAGGATGTACTTAGAGAAAAATCCTTCAGAAGAACTCTCTGTATCGACTGTAATTCAGCGAGATCATGTGCATTTTTGTGTCTTTTAAACATAAAAGGGTAGAAGAGTTATGTAAGAAATGTTATTTGGAGAGAAGAAGAAAAGAAATAATTTTTATTATGCATTTTAAAAAAAAAATTGGAAAATATGAATTTTTCTCACCTCGTGGTGGCCCTGTAGCGGGCGTAGTACATCCTATTGATGGAGGTAGTAAAAATAGATTTGAAGATGTGTAACATATTTGAGTATTTGGCTTTGGATAGATTGGAATTTTGAAACAAAATCCATGTAGCTGACCCTAACATAGTTGAGACAAGGCTTTGATGATGATGATCAATAGGTTATAAATTAAGAAACTTGTTTGAGATGGCTTGGACATGTCCAACGTAGAGCAACAACGGCACTGGTGAGGAAAAGTCTTTCTATGAAAGTTGATGGCCTTCCAAGGAAAATGGGCTGGCCGAAGAGGGCATGGATGGAAGTTGTAAGGTTAAATGTGAAGGGGTTCTAGCTATCCGAGGATTTGGCCCAACATAGGTAGGAATGGAGAAAAAAATTCATGTAGCCTACCCCCAACATATTTAGGACAGGGCTCTGATGACGATGATGACATGCTTGAGATGGTTTGTACATATCTAACGTAGGCTAGCGACTGTACTGGTGATGACAAGTCTTTCTATTCAAGTTAAGCCGCCAAGGAAAAGAGGTAGGCCGAAGAGAAGATTGATGGAAGTATCAAGGTTGGATCCTAAGAGATCCAAACTATCTGAGGATTTGGGCTGGGATAGAGCGGAATGGAGAAACATAATTAAAATAGGTGGGATAAGGCTCTGATGATGATAATGATGAGTTTGTTATTTGTAGGCTAGTGCAATTACCATCACTTGTGGCTAATAGAAGCTTCATTTGACACATAAAGGGCAGGTAAGTTGGAGGGAATAACCTCTAACCTTACTATGGTTTATTTAATAGGATAGTTTGAATCTTTTCTTTCTTCTCAACTTTAAGCTTGTGAGCATAAATATAAATTTTTTACATTACTATGGTTTAGTATTAAGATTGTATGTTTGAAGCTGTTGAGTTTTTTTCTTTATTTGATTCTTGATATTTATTACTTGTTGATGGGTAATTATAGGGGGTTGCAGATCGTGTTTGCCTTGGTCTTCTGCCTACAAGCGAATGTAGCTGGGTTACTGCAGTGAGGGCATTAAGGTAGTGCATTTTTTAAGTGTATATTAGTCATTTAGTTTTTTCTTTATCATCATCGTCATCATAATCAAAGCATTAACTCATCTATCTTGGATTGGGGTTGTTGTATCCGCTGAACTCTGTTTAATTCCATTTTTTTTCCTGTGACTTCACGCACTATCATTTCTTGGAAATATGTATATATGTATGTAATTATATAATATATAATATATACCCGCACACGTGTGTAAACTTGTGTAATTTTTTACTTGCTTTTTTAATTATGTTCCCTGTTGCATGTAATTTATTTTATCTTTTGGTATTTTTGCCCGTCTTTTTATTTTTCAAATTTTTAATACTGTAGATTTGTGAGCTTCTCCCCATGCACAGTGTTTGTTCTCTATTTTCATACAGTTGGGCAAAAGTCAGTGATTTGGGATGAGGCTCACTACATCATCAATGTGATTTAGTTTTATGGTTGACTTTCTTATCCCTTTGACTGGGGTTACTCACAAATCAATCGAAGTCGAAACTAAGAAATTAGGTTCCTAGCTGAACCTACTAATTCTCTTCCGTGACAATTTTAGACTATTGAACATTAGGTGTCCTCCATGTGCATGGTAATAAATAATTCTGTTCAATAATGTAGTCTGTAGAACTATCTAGTCAGACTCCCTGTCCAATGATCTGATTGGCATGCATTCTTTTAGGCCCCACAAGCCCTTCAGAATAATCTGGCCTGCATATAATTTTTTGTACAATAAGCTGTGTAAATATTATTTAAAAATAATATATTTAATTAATCATCTGTTCAGTCCTAAAATTCTTTGCTATTTAGCAGTTTTGTCTTTTTTACCACATAGGTCTTTTTTTTTTGTGGATAAATGAAATTTCTTTTTTGTGTTTCCATTTACTAAACCAAATGGTCACTCATAATTTGTAGGACCAAGGGTGGCGTAATGCATGTGCATGGAAATGTCAAGGATTCAGAGGAGGATTCTTGGTCACAGTATGTTGTTAAGTCAATCGACAGCATCAGTAAATCTGAAGGTAACATCATTATTGGCTGCAAAACTTGTTGATATAATTTTTCATTAATTATTGTAGTTTAATCAAATGGCTTTAAAGCATAGTTTTCAATGTTGTTTAGGACCTTGTTTTGGTTTCAATCTAGACTAGAATGTTTCGGCTGGGTCTACATTTCGATATTCAATTCCAAAGTTCTGTTTTGCTTAAAATTAATATATGTATCTCTTTATTAGTAATTGATAAGTTTTATTCCAAAAGAACACAAACAGAATACAAGAATAAAAGAAAAGGATATAGATGCACTATGCCCAACAATAAAAAAAAAGGGCAAACAACAGCAAAACAAACAAACACAGCTCAAACCTGTTAAATATTTTTAGCAGTCAAAGATTACTCATTTATTGCTTCTTTAGTCAAACTCCCTGCCACATCATTAGTCAAAAAAGAAATACCACCTCTAGCTGCCCCCATCGACATTAAAATTCCAGTTACTAATCCGAGGAAACCTCTTTTTCCTTAGTGACCAAACCATAAAACATGCAAGGGTTCCAATGTGTAAAACAAGATCCAAATTCAACCCTTGAAACTCTTTCCTAATAATTGCCCAGTACCCATCCTCCGTAATACCACATTAAGAATATCTTCCCAAATGGACCACTAGATACCTTAAGGAATCAGCGGCTAAAGCACCAAGCATGCATATAAAATGTACTCGCTCCGTGTAACTCTTTGCATCATATTTCTTGTGCAGTTACATAGCTGTCTCATCTATTGGGAAGTCCGACATCCCACATCAACCAAATGAGTTGGACAAGGCTTCATATACCTGTTCGGGCCTTCCACCTATGAGCTTAAGCACTATTGCAAAAGGCGTGCCTAGGCTCTAGGCGCAGTGAGGCGCAACTGCTGCGCCTCATGTATGCGTAGGCGAGGCGACTTCGAACAGGCGATGGATATGCCCACAAGGCGCACGCCAAATGTCTAGGCACGAGGTGCAGCAGGCGTGCGCCTGACTTTTTTTAACAGGCAGCTTTAGATGAAAATGAAGAAAATGAAGGGGCTAAATGCAATTTTTCTCACTTAAATAAAAGAGGGCAGAAGCCCTACCTTCTGTTGCATCATCAGACGAAAAAAAGGGTGAAAAGGAGAAAAAACATAGAAGGAGGAAGAAGATGCTGCGACGTCCTCTGCTGCAGCCATGGCTTAAAATCTCGGCCGATACCGGTTCATATTGGCCGATATGAACCGGTATCGGCCGATACCGCGACGATATTTTGCCGCGATACGAGTCAGGCAAAATATCGGCCAATATTAGCCGATATGGTCAAAATATTGGTTTTACTGATATCTCGGCCGATATTGCGGATATCTCGGCCGATATTTTGAAAATATCGGCTGAGATGAAGTAATGTTCAAAAACCTTGATTTTTTGTAATTTTTTTTCCTATTTTTTCATTTTCTTCTCCTCTTCCCTCATCTCCTTAGAGCAACCATGTCTCCATAGCTCATTCTCTTATATATTTCCAACTTCCAATACTATTTTTTGAAGAAATCATTTTATTTAGTAAGAGAAAATCAAATTAACTTCCTTATTTTTACTATTATGTGTTTTTTATTTTTTATTTTTACATAAAGCATAGAAATGAATGAAACGATCATTGGCATGTCATTTTTGGGTTTGTTTTGTATTATTCACTTAGATCTACACACTTTCATGCTAGATCTACTCATAAACATGATTTTGGGTGTAAAAAATGGTTTTTTTTAAAATATTCTACTTGTAAAAAAAAATTGGTTGAGTATTTATGATACTAAATAATAAATACTAATAGCTTATTAATAATGTATAGATAATTATTATGTTATCTTTATTTTCTTATATTTTACACTAATAAATTGATCATGAGCATCAATAATGGTTGCATTATATGAAATACTGGAGAAGACAACGAACTGCGACACAAACAGGACTCATAACTTGAGGTGACCGAGATTTTAATTTATTGTTGTTACTAATGAAAAAAAAATTGTTTTCCAGCATTTTCTAATATTCTGGATTTTTTGAATATTTTTGCGAATTTTTTTGGATTAAAAAAAAATTCACACCGCGACGAATCGATATCCGCGACCGATATCGATATCATATCGGTTTTTCGGCTCGACCGATACTGCGACCGAGACCGAGATTTTAAACCATGGCTGCAGCTACTCACATCCTCTGCTGCTGCAGCGTCCTCTGTTGCAACGTCAAGAGATGAAGAAGAAGAAGAAGAAGAAGAAGAAGAAGAATAGTGAAGGCAGTGGGCCCTAACCTTTATTTCCAACAGAAAAAAAGGGCTGCAGCAGATTTCCAAAGAAAGAAAGAAAAAAAACAAAAAAAAGGGCTGGATCTGTGCTGCATCTATCCTCGGGCTCCATGATTTCTTCTGCTACTTCTACCCAGACTCCTCCCCCGACTCGCTGCTGACTATGTTCGCAGTTTTCATTTGTTGGAAGCTGAGTCCCTTTCATCAATCTAATGAGAGAAGAAAAGAGCAGCAGCCGAACTGTAGAAGTTCAAGCTCCTTTTGTTTGCTTGCTGCAGCCAGAAAAAAGAAGAGCAGCAGTCGAATTCTCTTCTTACATTTGCCCAGTCCAGGTACGCATTTTTATTTTTATTTTATTTTTCTCCCAACCCTCCACATGTCGACTCTTTCTTCCATCTGTCTCTTTTTTTGTCTCTTTCTCATGACAAGTGGGGCCCAACAGCTGGGTAATTTGATGGATCTATATGCAGCTTTTACCCTTTTCTCCGTAGAACAGTGGGCCTACCTAAGAGATCCAACTAATCCCTACTGAATGGACCCTTTGGATTTCATTGGTCGGCCCCACTTATTTTTGCCTAAGCAAATTCTCTGAGATTTTTTTATCCTCCTGTGGGGCCCACCTGAAAATCTCAATTGCTATATGGTTCCCACTGAATGTAGGATCTTGGCAAATTGTTTTCCTGTGCCATGGGTTTGGGTTTTTTTTTATTATTAACTCATCAATATGTGGGCCTCACACCTTACTGGCATTGGCTGCTTGATTTATAGTGTGCCCCACGATTTGACAACTATGCCTCCACCAACTGCAGCAGCAGAAAATAGCAGCAACAGTCATCTCCACCGACTACAGTGATGGATGCTTTATGACTTTTAAAATTCTTCTAATATCCCTTGCCTTTTTTGTTTTAATTTGTGAATTATTATATTTTTCCAATAATAAATTTTGAATTATCTGTTTATACCAAAATATCTATTTTTTATCTACAATGTGTGCCGCCTTCAATGAAGTCCGCGCCTTGGCGCCTAGGCCCCAGAAGACCTTAGCGCCTTGATGCGCCTCTCGCTTTTAAAAACACTGAGCTTAAGCTTTTATGTTGGTACATGGTATCAAAGCATGTTCCGATCTTGTTGTTCTTGTCTAGCCCACGTGGCAGGCCCGACCATGAAATATGTTGGGCCTGCACGTGAGGGGGAGTGTTGGGAAGTCCCACAACATCCCACATAGCTCAAGTCCTGAGTTGGACATGGCTTTATATACCTGTTTGGACCTTCCACCTATCAGTTTAAGCTTTTGGGTTGGTACATGGTATCTTACACCATCGTCCTTCTTGTTCGTTTTCTAGCTAGTTGTGCCTCATCATCTTTGTTCTTTGTTTTGTACATTTTGTTCGATGAGAGGATCTTATGAAGAAATAGACCTTTCGTTGTACTTTGCTCATGCTACCCATTTTTTCTCTTATTTGTTATACTATGCGTCCAATCAAATATGATTTTGACAAGCATAAAGAGTGTTTATATTTTTTATGCATCTATGCTTGATATTTGTTCAACCTGCTTATATTTCAGGTTATCGTTGGGATGTTTCCTTACAGCATCTTGAGCGAGTAAAATGGTATGGGCCTCACATTCGCCACATTGTTGTGGATATAAGATGCAAACTGCTGCAGGTTTAGCATCTAAATCTAGTGTGTTGCATAAAATCTTGTTTTGTTTGACTGACTTCATTTTCCTTGAAAATTCAGTGATGACAGTGGGCACCATGTGTAATGTAAATGAGTCACTGATTCCTTAAGGCCGCCGCCACCTCAAAATTAGATTTGCATGTGTAATATTAAATCATGTTTTTTCTTAGATATAATTAGTTATTGTATTTGTTCTTAATTTGAAATTTATATTTATCTGATACAAATCACATTCTTCTATATATCAATTAGGGTTTGTTGTTTGTATAGAATACATAGGAACTCAAGGTCAAAGGAGCTCCCGCGGAAGGATTATTAAAGAGGTGAGGGGTGAAGGATATGAGGTAGTAATGCATAAGGGACCTTGATTTTTCTAAGATTTGAACCTCTGGCTGGGTATTGATTTCCCTTAGGGAGGCTATTTGATATTCATTTTTGGATATTCACCTTTGATTCTTCATTTCTAACCACTTAATAGAACTACAAAGGGCCTATTTGTTTTCATTAAAATACAAAGAAATTAAATACACATGAATTCATGATGAAATGAACTCTTGCCAAATGATTATGAAAGAAGTGACGGGTGATTGATATAAGGTGGAGACATAGGTAGGATCTTCACTTTCATCAATACTTACTAGGGTGAATTGTTGGGTATTAATTTCCCGTCTCCCTTTGGCTCTATTTCCAAAGAAAGGAAAGGTCATTTGATGCACATTTTTAAAAATTCACCTTTGGTCTACATGTTTAACCACTGATGGCATAAAACCCCATGTATTTAATTCATATTCATTCTAATGAAAATAAACAAGCCTTGTGTATTTATGTCTAACTTCTTTTGATTTTGTTTCCCTAGATAGAAAGGTTATTTGACGCCCATTTTTAGGAAATTCACTATGTGGTCTTCAATTTTTGAGCATTTATTGTATGAATTCTATGTATTCAATTCCTATGTAATCTAAATATAAATAATGGGGCGAAAGTCTTGGAATTCCTCCTAATTCAATTAAATGAAACGAAAAGGGTCTTTTTTTTTATTCTTTTATAACCCAAAGTATCTCCCGCCCAGCCCAAGAGCCTTTGGCTTTGAGCTTGAGGGACACTCGATTCTAGACGGTCGAGAACTAATTCTTAGGGGCATATGCAAACCCTTCTATCCAAATGCACCGGGTAAAACAAATTCTCAGTAATTGTATTCATACTTTATTTCAGGGTCAAAAAACCTCTTTGGTATCTATTCAAAGGACCCCACTGTAGACGCGTAAAATGACAACATTGGTTGACCCATAGTTTTTTGGACATCTGAGTGAAGTTGGAGATCAGTAGGCACTTCCATATTCGGGCATCACTTGGGATATTCAGGAACACTTGAATTGGAGACGCTTGGACATGGGGCCACACTTGGACACGCTGAAGCACTTGAATGATCAGGCACAGTTTAGCAATTCGGAGGCACTAGCCGGGCATAATTGAATGACTCAGTGGTGGCACTTGAATATTTGGGTACAATTGCAATTTACAGGCACAGGGACATTTCAGCACTGCTGGGCCTGTGGGCACATTTGCACAAGAATGCTCCCACGAAATTGCAATGCACTACACCAATTCCAAGCTCTTCAAATAGAAAGATGGACCATTCATTTGGGGGTTTCAGACCAAAGACTTGATGAAAAAAGAAAATCTGATTTATCACGGTCAACTTGGACAAATTTGAACTACTGTTTATGAAATCATCCAGGGATATCAATTATCAACTGTTTCTAGACCGATAGAATTTTTGTAAGTGTGTCCGACATTATGGCGTTTACACAAGTCTTAAGGAAGATTAATCATGCGTCTAAATGGACATGTGATTCGTTTGCATTTGCAAATGAATCACATGTGTCACATTCCATTGTGGTTTTAACGTCACTTCACATGTGAATTTGAGTACATCTAATGGATTATTGCTTTATACAAATATGTAGAGATATATGATGAATCAAGGCATGAAATTTGATCTTCTAACCATGTATGGCGTTCTAAAGAGGATTAATGATTCAAATCATAAAAATGGCCCTTACAAAAGTCCAGAAGGGCAGATTTAATGTTCTGCACTTCTTCGTAAGTATTTCAAAATCTATGGTGGATTAAGACCTAAAATTTGCTCCTAAATGTTTTTTACATTCTAAAGAGAATGAGCTGTTTAGATCATGATTTAGGGGCGCAAGATTAGAAAAACAAAACTGAAAAAAGAAGAATAAAAAAGGAATAGGGCGTAGGGATGTGAATATCATCTGATGATTCATGGTTTTCATAAATTTCTAAAGATCCATGATAAGTCAACGCGTGAAATTTGACCACATTGCCATGTTGGACCATCGAAAGAGGATGAAAGGTGTAGATCGTGAAAATGGGGCCCACAAAAATCTAGAGTGGCAGATTTTAGAGTTTGAAACTCTTTTTTTGCAGATATCTCAAAATTTGTGATGAACAAACAGTTGAAATTTGAATCCCTAGTCCTTTTTGGATTTTTAAAGGAATCCAATGGTTTTTATCTAGACTTAGGACTTAGGGGCACATGGAATTAAAAAAAATGAAAATTATTCTTTCCATTTTTTTGCTGGCTACTGTAGCAACCACCCATTATCAATGACATTTGTATCCATTAACCATCTTCACATGTGGAAATTTTGGTCCAAAGATGTGTAAAATATTGCGAAATAACATGAAAACCAATGGTTAATGATACCAATAAACTACTCCTTACAAGTCCCAGCAGCTGCATGATCACACTCACTTGAGGCCGGGCCTGGATGTGAACGGTGATCAGACTAAGTTAGGTTCATGAAAGTCCGGGATCCTAACCCTAGGGGGGGGGGGGGGGGGGGGTGAATAGGGTGAGCTATAAGTTAGTGACCAATTATGCCAAATTTTAACTTCTTTAAAATTAACTAGCCACTAGCGATGATTATCAAACAAAATGCGGAAGCTAACAGAAACCATCACCACAACAATACACTATCACACAATGATTTATAGTGGTTTGGCCTTAAAGCCTACATCCACTAACGGCTTGTGAACCAACACCCCACCGGATTTCCACTATCTACGCTTTTCAAAAGGCAAAGCATTAACCTTTATAATGATGTTTTTCTAGGCTAAACAACAACCTATCAATGTGCTTTTCTAGGCTAAGCAATAACCTTTACAAGTTGCTTTTCCAAGGCTAAGCAATAACCTCTATATTATGCTTTTCTTATGCTAAGCAATAACCTTTACAATAAGAAAGATTTCTTTCAAAGTAGTGTCTACACAAACACTCAAAGAGATACAATTTAAGTTCAATACATTTGCCTCTTAAATAGGCTGATATGAAAATTAAAACAAGATACAAACATACACTAACAAGTAGCAAAGGTGTGTGCTCAAAGTGTACGAATGTTTACTTCAATCAATTTCTAAAATGAAGTTTTTAAATGAATGCTTGATGCATTTGAAAATCTAAGCACAGAAAAAGATGATTGAAGTGATAAGCTAATCACATGAAATATTCAAAACAACTTGGAAAGACATACTACACAAGTTGTACGAAGTTTAAAGACTAAAACACATGTGATTGAGACATAAGTGTTTGCAAAACAATCTAATATGCTTAAGTGATTTGGTGTATGCAAAACAGCTCAGTTAAAGCTAGAAATCATGCAAATATGAAGTTACAAAGAGTTAAACATGCATGGATTTTAAATGTAATGGAAACCAATCTTAACTTGGAAAGATATACCTTTAAATATCAAACATTTTGATTTCCATTTGCCCTCTAGCTTTCTTAGCTTATTCCTCTTCCTTAGGCTTCAATATGGTTCCAAAGATTCACTAAACAAGCCTCTTGAAAGAAAGGAATGAAATGGATTTTAATAGAAAAAACAGTCCAACGGCTGGTTGGCTCAGTCGACCCCATGACCCTCGAGTCGACCGGGCCCAACGACTTTATTGGCAAACGGCTAATTTCCTCGGTCGACCTAGATAGGGCTCGGTCGACCGGGTATACTGGCTGTATTTCCCAACGGCTAGTTGGCTCGGTCGACCGAGTACACTGGCCTGGGAGGAGTTCCTGCTGAATTTTCAATTTTCGAAAAGATGAAATTTGGAACTCATGGCCAGCATGATTTATGCATAATAACAGGATTCTAAAAATGAGGAATGTATGCAAATCACAAACCTAGATGCCTAACTTGATTTTCAAAAAAACATGCATGAAGAACTAGATTTTTAAAGAGCATTTAAGTTCTAAAACAAGCAGACACGACGATCTGGCAGGCGGGTGAAAAGATATAACAATATATATATAATAAATGAAATACCTTGGAAAACACTAAACCTGTTTGAACAATAATTTCTATAAAAGAAAATGATCATTTACTGGAAAACAAATATGCAATATAAAACTTATAAGGTATCTAAGGAATCGGGAAACAAGCAAGATGGCAACCACACAAAGCTAAGTCCTCTATCACTGAAGTGATAAGAGTATATTGGGCGTCGATCTCAGTCACACGAGGTGAGGAGATTCAACGAAACATACATATACAATATAAATATACGGGACGGGCCCACGGTAGCTAGCCGGGTATTGGGACGGGACCACGGTAATAAACCGGGCATCGGGATCTAAACTGCAGCTGGCGAGATGGGAGGGGGATCTCCAAGTCGGTAGATCAAATCGACAAGGTCATCCAAGCTTAGTGATGGGCATCGGGATCTAAACTGCAGCTGGCGAGATGGGAGGGGGATCTCCAAGTCGGTGGATCAAATCGACAAGGTCATCCAAGCTTAGTGATGCCGACTCATAGGTCATATATGAGAAATCAGGACATGTATAAAATACATATGATGCAATTGTATAAACGGGCGGGACGGGAGTGCTCGAAGGCACCAATATCACTTTGTTTCGGGTAGTTCATGACGGGCTAGCAAAGTACCAAAATTCAATTTTAGTGTTTTCGGGATTACAAATCACATAGTATAAATCTCGGGAAGTGTATATTACAAATTTTGGAACAATAAAACATCATTGGATTTCAATCTTTCCCAGGTCGGGCGTCGGGGTTCAAGATTTAATTCAATGTGAAGAGGGGCCCCGTATGTCGAATTCAATATAAACTTGGTACTCCTTGAGGTTTGAAGACATTTCGAGCATCCTATTCACATTGATAATTCGAGAGTACACAACATATTTCCGGGATGAGATTTTCTCTCTAAATTCCCAAACAGTCCTTCCTAACCATTTCTTGCACATGTGGGTCGAAATAGTTCTTTTCTTCATTCTCAATTCCGAACATTTTTTTGGAGGTCGGTCACCTTGGAGGTTAGCAGGCAGCTAGCTGCCTTGGCCAAGTCTGCTAGCCGACTGGTCACCGCCTGGTCACCGCCCCTTGCAGAACCAGAATTTCATGTTACTGATATGCCGACCGACCTTGAGCGGTCACCAGGTCGGTGACCAGTCCGCCTACTGACTGCCCAGTCAGCGGGTAGTGCATGTTTTTGACTGATTTCAACCCCTTTTTCCTCCAATACATTTCTCCTATAATCCATCTCCTTCCTTGTAATAAAATGAGCTCAAAAGCTCTTCCAATACATCATTAAACACTTCCATTCTCTTCATTTCAATTTCCTCCCAAACACCTCCATTCATTTCACATTCAATCACCAAGAAAGGAAAGAAATCCAACATTTGCAAGAATTCATTTGTATCAAAATCAAGTATGAAATAAAAGCTATAAGAGTCAATATAATTGAGAGTTAAACAACTAACAAGATTTATTCGTGAACATTTGTTTCAAAATCAATGCAAGTTAAATGAATAGTGAAATCATCTACATTGTTCATAAAAATCATTTAATGTTCAAAATATCTATTCATCCACTTGCCTTGGGTCCAAGCTAGCAAATCAAGCCTCTAATCACACTCTTAAGCTCAAATCACCAATCTACACAAGAAACTCCAAATACAACCCATTATAAACCCTAAATAGTCAAAACAATGGAATAGAAGGAGAGAACTTTTAATAATGGAGATAGAGCTTCTCTAGGGTCACAAGAATACATATCTAGGAGATGGAGATGATTACTTACTTGGAAGGTCCTCTAATGGCAAGAGTTAGCTCAAGGAGAGTCTCAATGTTGGTGAATTTCTCTTCTAATGGCATCCATGGAAAGCTTGCAAGGTGGAGAAGAAGAAGATGAAACCCATTTCTCTATTTGACAAAGGTTGGTGGTGGATTGAGGAGGAAGAAAGTAAGAAGAAGAAGAATAGAAAGAAACCCTAGGTGGTTTCACTTTTGAGCTAGAAAAGGAGAAGGGGAAAGAAGGAATGAGTTCCCTCTTTTATAGAAAGTGAAGGTGGGTCCCACAACTAACATGACTTGTCGGGCTAAAAACGTGTTTCGGGGTCTCGGATGAGTTCGACGAAGAAGGAAGAAATGATCGTCGAAATTTCTAGTTTCTAAAAAGTATATATTTCGTGAGTTTCGGGGATATTGAAAATAGTGTCCAGTTTTTCATGTAAAAGACTGTTTTGCCCCTAACATTAGAAAAATAGGGTTTCGGGGTCTCGAACGGGGACGTAATCAACATGAAAGTTGTAGAGATTAACAAGATAAGTAAAACAAAGCTAAAACAAGAATTATCGGAATCTCAAATAATCTCTCAATCACACGCAAGGTCACTAAAAGAATCCCCCAAAGGGTCCCACTAATCACAAAAGCACTCAAAATTCCCCAAAGATATAACAAAAGCTATTCTAATCCTAACTTAACCAAAATCCACTAATCACACTTAAAGCTAAAACACAGCTTAACTAACGTTAATCGAGGTCACTCGGGTCGGGGTTTTACACCATTGACGAAGTTGACCAGGAAGAATATGCCGTATGTGTGGACAGATCAGTGTGAAGCTAGTTTCCAAAAACTGAAAATGAGATTAACTACAGCACCAGTCCTTACTTTACCATTTAGAAGCAACTATTTTACTATTTTCACCGATGCTTCGAATGTTGGACTTGGTTGTGTGTTAATGTTGTTAGATTGTGTGGTCTCAATCCATCAGCTAATGTAATAAATTGATTAATTTCTTTATTTATCAATAAAATCATGCTTTCCTTTCATGAGATGAATGGTGTTTTATTACTTAATGCACATGACCAATACATATGACATAATGATTCATGAGATGAACTGGGTCCCATTAGTAAATTAGATGTGATATATGTATATGGATGAGATCCACATACGGAAGACATGTGTCACAAATCTTATACTTAAAATATCTTCACAACCAGTGATGAGACTGGGCATCTCATCTGATAAGGTTGCAGCACTTTGATCACTATGAGATAATGTGATTTGTCTCGATCATTAGAATGGAAGATTCTGGATCACGGTGCTGGTACATTGGATGTATTGAAAGACCATGAGAAGCACCTTATGAAATACTTCTCGAATTAAGGACTGCTCTCATAATTCCCTAGCAATAGGCTCTCAATCCTGAGACATTGATGAACTCAAGTTTCTATCTATTCATTTGCTTTTGAGTCACCAATGAGTGAGGCCAACTGTAGGTCAACACCTCGGTGTCTTGGGTACGTGGTAGTAAGACTATGGAAACATGCAATGATCAAGATGGAATCTATCTACATTATCCCCTTGTGCCAATTAATGGATTTATCATTAGTAAGTGCACACCCATCTCGATTAAGAGTTAATTGGATGGTACTGATGATCACTGTGATTAATTGGGGCTCAAGGATAAAAAGATATGGATCTAAGATTGGATGAGACAGATTTATTCCAATTGATCCATGGATATTGATGGAGGGGCCTACTTGTGGTAATTGGAAAATTTAGGGTCTTCATTATAATTTATTCCTAAGACTGGAGTGCAATTGCATTTATATAGTGGTGTTATTTGCAATTAACTGTGAGCCCGGATTGCACATGAGATGTGGGGTCGCGTATCCCAGTTGGAGCTAGTTTTCTAAGGAATCCCTACTGCTCCCCATGCTAGCCCAAGATATTAGAAAGTTACTAATCTTACTTGAACTATAAAAGGAAGGAATTAGAAAGTTACCATTTCTATTTGAAGTGGGAATTCTAATAGTGGTAAAAGTAAGCTACTAATTTGTGTGGACGTGCGACTTCTAATACAATTAGTAGGAGAGAAAGAAATGGAGTTTTGAGGGCTATATAAAGGGGAAGATTCCCCTTGGACGTCCATCCTTGGTATTGCAAAGCATTTCAAGGTTTAAAGAACAGAAATAGTTAGATTGAAGTTGTATTGCAAATCACATGTTCTTTTTCAAAAAGACAACTTGTAAAGATTTCATCAATTAAGAAATGTAAGTTGTAAGAAAATTTAAATCATAAGGAACATGTAATGAAAGAGCAAAGATGTTTTCAAAACATAAAGATTTCCTATGAGATCATAGAGTGAAAACAACTAGGTAAAGACTCAACCAAGTAGGGTGATCATGCATCAAATGGAAACAAGAAAGTTGAAGTAAGCATGATTTATACAATGGGGCAATGACTTGATTTGAGACTAGGTGATGAATCCAACGGATCTCTTGTCGGTCGACCGACAAACAGGGTTCGGTCGACCGAGCCCAATGGTCAAAATACAACGGTCATAAAATTCTTGGAACAATTCTATTATCGGTTCACCGAGACTCATTCGGTCGACCGACATGAGACCGACAGAGCAAAAATGACTGAAAACATGTTATCTGGAATTAGAACCGAAACAGATTTCGGTTAGGTACTGAGACACCTTCAGTCGACCGACAGAAAAATACCTTGCTAGAATTGGAACCGACAAAAGCTCGGTTGAGCTCGGTTCGCTGGTTGGTTGGCCGACACCTGACCGACAGAGTAAATAGCCAGAAGTCCAGAAGATTTGAAAGTCTTGACTAGAAAATCTTTGGAAACAAGTTTTAACAAAGAAAATCAAAGATCTCCAAGTCAAATAGAATTACATTTGGAAACAAAATGAAATCAACCAAAGACATTTTTAGTAAAACATGATAGAGTTAATTTACAAACATGATTTTCAATAAACCAAAATGCAATTTTGATATTAGGTGAAGTGATGAAAATGAATGCATATGTTAACCATCAAATTGCAAATAACATAGATCTAACAATCTCCCCCTTTGCAATTTGATGGCAAACATCAATGATCATACACACCATCAATCAATGTATCAAGACTAGATCTCCCCCTTTGTAGTTCATCCATTGTCTTGGCTCCCCCATTATCTCTGCTCCCCTTATGGCTGATAACTCCTTTCTTTTCTCCCCCTTTGTCATCAAATTGCGGTCACATCTGAAAACAAAAGCACTTGCAACCAAGATTCTTCAAATAGCATTGAATAGACAAGTACAATGTCTCCAGACAATAAAAAAAAAGTGTGAGGCAAACATCTCATTACATAGATTTCAAAAGATTGAATAAAGGAGCCAAGTAGATCTATAAAGTTTACAACAAAGATTTCATTTAGCAAAAATATCCATACATAACTATGAAGTTAGAAATCAAATAAGACAACCAAACATTACAGCCCAAAACATCATATTCTCTTCCAAAAATAAAGACACCACCAATAAAACATAAGAAGAGACATAGTGAATCTACCTAGTCGAAATCAGGAGGAGGAGGAGATGGAGATGGTGGAGCAGCCACATCATCCCTTCTGCAATTCTTGGAGATAACCGACAGATACTTGAAGAGCTTGTTCACTGTCTTCTTGATTTTCTTCTGTTCTCCCTTCATATAAGCAATGTCTCTCTTAATGGCTCCCAGTCGATCATGAGTAGAGCTCGAGGAGGCAGGACGAGGAGAGGTACTTTGCCTAGAGGATGAGGCACGAGGAGGAGGAGGAGGAGAACTAGGTGGCTGTTGAGCTAAAGGTGGGTCATCTGCAATTGGAACATGATTGTTTGGAAGCAGATTCATTTGATTCAGATTGATCTTGGAGAAAGGAGCTTTAAAAAGGGGTATTTCATTTTGAGGTTTGGGAATGCCAAATGAAAGAGCCAGCTGAGTCATCAAATAACCGAATGGTATGACATTCTTTTGAGCTGGAGTATTGTGAAACTTGATGATTGCTTGACATATGATGGAAGGAAGACAAATGGGAGTACTAGTGACAACTTTAGATAAGATACTAACCATGAATGTTGTAAGTTCAGTTCTATTTCCCATTCTCAGATAGACATTGTAGGTGAAAATGTTATGGATGATCCGATATATAGGAAAAAGAGAATTTAAAGTGAGGTGATGCTTCCTAGTATCCCATTCAGTATTGAAACCACAAAGGTCAAAAGTAGCTCTACCTTTTTCTTCCTTAGATGGGGAATCAGAAACAAAAGTGATGCCATTTGGTGAGCATTGGGTTCCTATGATGGATCCTATTTTCTCAGGGGTAATTTCCTCATTTCTGTCAATGAAAGAGATGGTAAAAGAGCAGGAATTTTCACTCACATTAGTGCTAGAGATGGATGCAAACAACTTTTAACTAGTGAGGGGTATGCATTCTCTCCCCAATACATAATTTCTTCTCATCCAACTCTATTAACTACTTCTCTCAGATCAAAGTTATTGATTTGGTCAACTAACACTCTTCTTTCCACAACTATTGGTCTGTCAAGAAGACTATTTAGGATTAGAGAGCTTGGTTTCAAGATATTCGAAGGGTGAGAAGGGGATAAGTTAGGAGAATCACTTGGACTAGATACAGGGGGCCTAATTGAAGAGGCAAAGGATGTTCTTCCTCTCTTGGATGGACGGGGAATAACTTTCTTCATTCTTGGAGGCATTTTCACAAACACTTGGTGAGCACAAAGAGGTTTAAGAAGAAGGGGAGAGAATGACATTGAAAAACAATGAAAAACCTGTGCAAGAAGAAGAAGGAAACCAAGCAAAAAGAAAAGAAACTAAACTAGACAGTGAGAAGAAGGAATGGAAACAGATAGAGAGAGGAAAAGTTAAGGGAAGAACCTACACAAGCAACAATCATTGCTCAACACAACAATCACAAAAGTAAAGGAAATTAATTAAAAAAATGAAGAAAGGAAAGAAATTACCTTCAAGAAGGAGTGAAAGGTATGAAGGAGATAGGAGTTGGAAGAAGCCCTAGAGCTGGAAGGAGAACGGCTGACCGAGGAAGGCGACCGAAATAGAAAAGAAACAGTTCTGCGCGCAGGGCTTAAAAAGCCACTGTGCATTGTCGGTTGACCAACAACTAAGAGTTCGGTCGACCGAACTCAACAAAACAAAATATTTTTTTTAAATAAAAAAAAAAAGGACTTTAGTTTTTCTTAAGATATTAACTTTTAGGAATCCACCTATAGTCTTGAGAGGACTTCTCCTGCAGATTATTTTTAAAAAAATCACCGACACTTAAGGATTTAACTTGGTAGGATGTCTTCTCATTATGATTGATGTTATCTTGAGAAAAAAGATTTGTCTTTTGATGTTGGTGAGTTTCTTTTATAATTTCCTCCACCTTTTGTTTTTTGATTTTTAAATTTAGGTTCTCAACTTTCTTCAAAAGATCTTTCATATGGGGTGTTAGAGGAGGTAAATTTGGAAGTTCCTCTTTTATTGGTTCCTTAAGTTCTGGTTTAAATTGATTGAAACTTTTAGAACCAAATTGAAGTGAATTCATTTTATTAGACTCATGATTCCTTCGAGTTTTACATTCAAATCTTAGGTGCCCATCATTTCCACAATAATTGCACTTTATCTTGAGCAAGGAAACAAGAGTTCTTGGATGAGAGGTTTCTCTTTTAACAAAGGTATTAATAAATCCAGGTTCAAGAGGGGTTTTCCAATTAAAACCAAGGCCAGTCATATTTTTATGAAATTTACCCATTTTAAATAATTGTTCAAATTTAACTTCTCCATGGGTAAACCTATTCTCATACTTTTGTTTGAAATCTCTAAGAATAGTGATTTGATCCCTAAGGTTAGAGTTATCCGTTTTAACTTCCTTCAAGTTGTTTAGCTCTTTGTAGGCAAGATTTAGCTTAATTTTGAGTTCATCAATAAAATTGGATCCAAGTTCTACATCTTTTAATTTGATTTCAGTTTCAGATAGAATAGCTTCAGAAAGTGTTAACTTGGATTCTAAATTGTTAATGAATATGTTTTGCCTCAGAATTTGATCTTTTAATTTAACAAATTCTTTAAAAAGTTTATCATATCCTATCTTCAATTCATCTGAATTAATTTGAGCATTAGATAGGTTAGGTAAGAAGATCAACAACTTAGAGTCTAAACAACTTATAGCTTCATTCTTTTCTCTACTTTCAATATGAGAAGTGTTTAAAGCTTTTGATAGCTTTTCTGATTATTCTTTCAATTTCTTATTTTCCTTAACAAGTTCTATGGAGAAGGCGTAGAGTTCATTATAAGCTTGTTGGATATCATCTTCATTTTCAAGAAATTCTTCTTCTATAAATTGAATAGCAAGGGTTTCATTTAAGGAATCTTCATCTGAAGAGCAAGAGATTTTGACTTTAAGAGAAGAATCTACACAATCTATCACAGTGAAATCCATAACAAATGATTTTCAAGAAAGCACAACACTAGGGTTTTGACTCTAGGTTTTTACACCTAATCAAGAGTTCCCAAGACACTTGATCCTAATATAGAGCACAAGGCTCTGATACCAATTGAAAGTCCGGGATCCAAACCCGAGAGGGGGGAGGGGGGCGTGTGAATAGGGTTGGCTTCAAAATAGTGACCAATTATGACCAATCTAGATTTCTTAAAAACTTAACTAGCCACTAATGATGATTTATGAAACAAGATGCGGAAGCTAATCAATCACCATAAGCATTCACTATCACACAAAGATTTATATTGGTTCGGCCTCAATGCCTACATCCACCACTGGCTTGTGATCCAACACCCCACCGAATTCCCAATATCTATGCTTTTCAATAGGCGAAACTCAAATCAAATTAAAAGATGTAGAACTTGGATTCTAAATTGTTAATGATTATGTTTTGCCTCAAAATTTGATCTTTTAATTTATCATTTTCATTAAAAAGTTTATCATATCCTATCTTCAATTCATCTGAATTAATTTGAGCATTAGATAGGTTATGTAAGGAGATCAACAACTTAGAGTCTAAACAACATATAGCTTCATTCTTTTCTCTACTTTCAATATGAGAAGTGTTTAAAGCTTTTGATAGCTTTTCAGATTCTTCTTTCAATTTCTTATTTTCCTTAACAAGTTCAATGGAGAATGTGTAGAGTTCATTATAAGCTTGTTGGATATCATCTTCATTTTCAAGAAATTCTTCTTCTATAAATTGAATAGCATGGGTTTCATTTAAGGAATCTTCATCTGAAGAGCAAGAGATTTTGACTTTAAGAGAAGAATCTACACAATCTATCACGGTGGGATCCATAACAAATGATTTTCAAGAAAGCACACCACTAGGGTTTTGACTGTAGGTTTTTTACACATAATCAAAAGTTCCCAAGACACTTGATCCTATTATAGAGCACAAGGCTCTGATACCAATTGAAAGTCCGGGATCCTAACCCGAGAGGGGGGGGGGGGGGGGGGGGTGTGAATAGGGTGGGCTTCAAAATAGTGACCAATTATGACCAATCTAGATTTTTTAAAAACTTAACTAGCCACTAATGATGATTTATCAAACAAGATACGAAAGCTAATCAATCACCATAAGCATTGACTATCACACAAAGATTTATAGTGGTTCGGCCTCAATGCCTACATCCACCACTGGCTTGTGATCCAACACACCACCGGATTCCCACTATCTATGATTTTCAATAGGCGAAACTCAAATCAAATTAAAAGATGTAGAACTTGGATTCTAAATTGTTAATGATTATGTTTTGCCTCAGAATTTGATCTTTTAATTTAGCATTTTCATTAAAAAGTTTATCATATCCTATCTTCAATTCTTCTGAATTAATTTGAGCATTAGATAGGTTATGTAAGGAGATCAACAACTTAGAGTCTAAACAACATATAGCTTCATTCTTTTCTCAACTCTCAATATGAGAAGTGTTTAAAGCTTTTGATAGCATTTCAGATTCTTCTTTGAATTTCTTACTTTCCTTAACAAGTTCGATGGAGAATGTGTAGAGTTCATTATAAGCTTGTTGGATATCATCTTCATTTTCAAGAAATTCTTCTTCTATAAATTGAATAGCATGGGTTTCATTTAAGGAATCTTCATCTGAAGAGCAAGAGATTTTGACTTTAAGAGAAGAATCTACACAATCTATCACGGTGGGATCCATAACAAATGATTTTCAAGAAAGCACAACACTAGGGTTTTGACTGTAGGTTTTTTACACATAATCAAAAGTTCCCAAGACACTTGATCCTATTATAGAGCACAAGGCTCTGATACCAATTGAAAGTCCGGGATCCTAACCCGAGAGGGGGGGGGGGGGTGTGAATAGGGTGGGCTTCAAAATAGTGACCAATTATGACCAATCTAGATTTCTTAAAAACTTAACTAGCCACTAGTGATGATTTATGAAACAAGATGCGGAAGCTAATCAATCACCATAAGCATTCACTATCACACAAAGATTTATATTGGTTCGGCCTCAATGCCTACATCCACCACTGGCTTGTGATCCAACACCCCACCGGATTCCCACTATCTATGCTTTTCAATAGGCGAAACTCAAATCAAATTAGAAGATGTAGAACTTGGATTCTAAATTGGTAATGATTATGTTTTGCCTTAGAATTTGATCTTTTAATTTAGCATTTTCATTAAAAAGTTTGTCATATCCTATCTTCAATTCATCTTAATTAATTTGAGCATTAGATAAGTCATATAAGGAGATCAACAACTTAGAGTCTAAACAACTTATAGTTTCATTCTTTTCTCTAATTTCAATATGAGAAGTGTTTAAAGCTTTTGATAGCTTTTCAGATTCTTCTTTCAATTTCTTATTTTCCTTAACAAGTTCTATGGAGAAGGCGTAGAGTTCATTATAAGCTTGTTGGATATCATCTTCATTTTCAAGAAATTCTTCTTCTATAAATTGAATAGCATGGGTTTCATTTAAGGAATCTTCATCTGAAGAGCAAGAGATTTTGACTTTAAGAGAAGAATCTACACAATCTATCACGGTGGGATCCATAACAAATGATTTTCAAGAAAGCACAACACTAGGGTTTTGACTGTAGGTTTTTTACACATAATCAAAAGTTCCCAAGACACTTGATCCTATTATAGAGCACAAGGCTCTGATACCAATTGAAAGTCCGGGATCCTAACCCGAGAGGGGGGAGGGGGGGGGGGGGGGGTGTGAATAGGGTGGGCTTCAAAATAGTGACCAATTATGACCAATCTAGATTTCTTAAAAACTTAACTAGCCACTAGTGATGATTTATGAAACAAGATGCGGAAGCTAATCAATCACCATAAGCATTCACTATCACACAAAGATTTATATTGGTTCGGCCTCAATGCCTACATCCACCACTGGCTTGTGATCCAACACCCCACCGGATTCCCACTATCTATGCTTTTCAATAGGCGAAACTCAAATCAAATTAGAAGATGTAGAACTTGGATTCTAAATTGTTAATGATTATGTTTTGCCTTAGAATTTGATCTTTTAATTTAGAATTTTCATTAAAATGTTTATCATATCCTATCTTCAATTCATCTTAATTAATTTGAGCATTAGATAAGTCATATAAGGAGATCAACAACTTAGAGTCTAAACAACTTATAGTTTCATTCTTTTCTCTAATTTCAATATGAGAAGTGTTTAAAGCTTTTGATAGCTTTTCAGATTCTTCTTTCAATTTCTTATTTTCCTTAACAAGTTCTATGGAGAAGGCATAGAGTTCATTATAAGCTTGTTGGATATCATCTTCATTTTCAAGAAATTCTTCTTCTATAAATTGAATAGCATGGGTTTCATTTAAGGAATCTTCATCTGAAGAGCAAGAGATTTTGACTTTAAGAGAAGAATCTATACAATCTATCACAGTGGAATCCATAACAAATGATTTTCAAGAAAGCACAACACTCGGGTTTTGACTCTAGGTTTTTACACCTAATCAAGAGTTCCCAAGACACTTGATCCTAATATAGAGCACAAGGCTCTGATACCAATTGAAAGTTCGGGATCCTAACCCGAGAGGGGGGGTGCTGTGAATAGGGTGGGCTTCAAAATAGTGATAGTGAATGATATGAATGATACGGAGGGATGGAATCATGGAGGAGGCTTGAATACAACTAGACTATTTGCAGCCAGAGGTCCCTGAATACAATTTACTCGACTAATTTGCCCTCTTTCAACTGTTTAGGCAACCAAATTTGATTTTTAAAATTTCAAATCTTGGAGTCCCCCTCCTCATTCCTAGGTAGACGTTGCAGAGAACTTGTTTGGCTTGGATTCAAGTTTGCAGATGACTGAGAGCCGAACGTCTGGGATCGGTTTTGAAGGCTGCATAGTACCGGAGACTCGTATCTGAGGGTTGATCGGAGAAGAAGAAGAGAAGTGAAGATTGATAGATCTATTGGAGGGCCACGGTTCTCTAGTCAAGAGAAAGAAGATCCTCGTGTTGCAGAGAAACGGTGAAGAAGGGGCGGCTCTATTTAAGTCCTGTTGCAGCGTCCAAACGCAGCAAGAAGAAGGAAGAATCGCCTAGTGATCGCCGCCGTCCGCTGCCATCGCCTGGGAAGAAGAATCAGGATGTGCCATCGCTGGAGTTTTCTTCTGTCACAGAGAAAAGGTTGAAGAAGAAGAAGCAGACAACGGTTTGGGATTTGTGTCCGGCTGGGCCCCACATCGCCGTGAATAGAAAACAGTGAAAGTCCTTGGGATCCTAACCCTAGAGGGGGGGGTGAATAGGGTGAGCTACAACTATGACCAATTTAGACCAATTTTAACTTCTTAACAAAAACTAGTCACATGTGATGATTAATCAAACAATATGCGGAAGCTAATAAATGAATCACCACAAGCATACACCACAACACCAAGGTTTATAGTGGTTCGGCCTCAATGCCTACGTCCACTACCGGCTTGTGATCCAATCACCCCACCGGATTTCCAGTATGTATGCTTTTTACTAGGCTAAGCAATAACCCTTACAATGTTGTTTTTCTAGGCTTAACAACAACCTCTCAATGTGCTTTTATAGGCTTAGCAATAACCTTTACAAAATGCTTTTCTTAGGCTAAGCAATAACCTTACAAGATGCTTTTCTTAGGCTAAGCAATAACCTTTACACAATGCTTTTCTTGGGCTAAGCAATAACCTTTACAAAAGAGAGATTTATCAAAGAAGGTGTCTTCACAAAAGAACACTCCAAGAGATACAATTTAAGCTCAATTGAATTGCCTCTACATAGGCTAATATGAAAGTTTAATTCAAATTACAAACATACACTTGAATAAGTTAAAGTGTGTGCACAAGTGTATGAATGCTTTTCTTCAATCAATTTTAACAATAAAGCTCTTAAATGAATGCATGATGCATTTTAAAATCAAGGTTTATAAAATGATGATTGAAGATAAAACTAATCACATGAAAGATTCACACAACTTAAAGAAATGATCTAAAACATGTTGTATGAATATAAAAGTCTAAGAACACATGTGATTTAGATGAGAGTGATTGCAAACCATTCTAATATACCAATGAAGATAATGAGTTTGCAACACAACTCTTTAAAGGCTTGAAATCATGCATAAATGAAAATACAAAGGATTTGAACATGCATGGATTTCATTTGAATGGAAATCAAAATAACTATAATGGTGTACCTTTTAAAAACTCAAGCATTTGATTTCCAAATAGCCCTCTAGCCTTTCCAACTTCTTCCCCTTTCTTTGGCTCCAAAATGCTCTCAAAAGTTCATGTGTCAAGCCTTAAAAAAGGTTGGAAATGAATGGACTTTATAGCCAAAAAGTTGCCAACGGCTAGTAGCAGGTCGACCTACCTACAGGGGCAGGTCGACCTACCACACACAACGGTCAAAAAACTGACCGTTGGAGCTTTCTGGACCAGTCGACTTGCAGAGAGGTAGGTCGACCTGCCCCTGGGTAGGTCGACCTACCTCACTGCAGGTTGACCACCTGGGACCTAAAAAATCCAATTTTTTGCATATCAAAGATTTTTCTTGGGGGATCTTTTTGGCCACTAAATCAAGCTTTAAAAACATGTTTTAAATCATTCTAAGAGTTTTAAAACATGAAACATAAAAAACCTAAAATGATTCAAAACTTTTAAAACCAAAGGCTAGCTTGATTTCTAAAAACTCTTTTCATATGAAAATGCATACAAAAAAAAATTCTGAAAGTGATGAATGTATGCAAGGCTCAAACCTAAATTCTCAAAATGATTTTCCAAATATAATGCACAAAGAATTAGGTTTTCAAAAGAGTTTGTATTCTACAACCAATGCATCCAAGTCTAAAAACAAAACATGCATAAAACAATACTTTTACAAATCTTAAAAGCTATGCATGTATAAAACCAGATTTCAAGGTTTTCTAAAACAATGCAAGTGAGTAAATTCAAATGATGCTAATATGATAATGCATCCATCAAATTGCAAATACAAAATCCCTAACAATCTCCCCCTTTGCAATTTGATGGCAACTTACTCATCATTGAAATTTCACACCAAGTCTTCAGCTCCCCCTAAGCTGGACAAGACTTGAAATCTTCTTGGATGCTCCTCCTCTTAGCTTGGGCTCTTGGGCTCTCTTCTTCAATCTTCTTGATGCTTGGTGCTTGATCAATCTTCAAGCTTTCTTTTCATCTTCCTCTCTATGGCCAAGCATCTTCTTTAGCTCCAAGCTTTCTTTCTTCTATTAGCTCTCCCCCTTTGACTATGCCTCTCTCTCCCTTTGGCAAGATATGCATTCTCTCCCCTTGTAGAAGATCATACACAACTCTCCCCTTAGGAAGCTTGAACATGCTCTTTCCCCCTTTGAAGAGTAGGAGATCTTTGAGTACTTGAACTCTCTCTCCCCCTTTGACATTAAATTGCAAAGGTACCTACACACATGAAATAAGGAAAAATATCTTTTAGTAGCACCTGTTAACAAATGAAATAGAAAATGATAATCATAACAGGCTATCATGAAAGGTAGTAGTCTCTAAGGGTTCAAAGACAATCCAAGTGTCAATTTGATTAAAACTAATACCTCCTATGAAGGTTTACACTCCCCCTCAATCCATACTCTTCTTTTGTCAACATATTGACAAAGATTTAACTATTAGATGCAAGAAGAAGATGGTTTAACCAATGAGGGTCAACTTCAAGGAAAGGATTAGGTTCATCTAACTATCAAGCTCAATATGATCAAATTACCAAAAGAGAGCAAGGTCAAAGAGAAAAGCAATCATGGATATCAATTGGAAAAACAAAGAATACCAATTGAGATTTAGGGATATGACTATTAAACACAATCACTCTAAAATGGATTTAAAAATATAACTATTAGGAAAAATCCAAATTAGAGCTATCCATGATATGGGGTTTATTAATCATAGCATCAATCAATCTAACTATGGAAAGCATATGCTATGAAGGTTTTGAAAATCATTTCATTCAATCAATAAATATGACTATTAAAGTGCAAGATGAGTGAAATGACATTCAAACATGAAGCCAACCTCAACTAATAACCAACCAATTATGAACACATAAACATGGTGGTCATGAGATATACCTATATGAGCAAGAGAGGTGGCAACATGAATATTATGATGCTAATGGTGTGTGACATGGAACAATCATATTACTTATCAAGTTCAATCCAATGCACACTAGGTTTATCACATTCACAAGAAATCAAATCAATCAAGAATTATACCAATTGAAACCAATTGAATTTGATAACATGATAAAGAGCAAGAATGTGGCAAACACAAAATTCCATCAAGCATCATAAATGCATATTCATCACTTTTAAAGATATGACTAATGAGCATATATAGTGATGAACAAGGTAAATTGCAATGCAAAAGAATATTACTTGGTAATGCATGCAATTTCCAAAGTGTCAAAATCATATGAATTCAACAACTAAGATACCCAACAAACATATAGAAATATGAGGAATAGATTTCAAAGAGTTTCATATGATCAAGAACACTACTATGAAGTTGAAACATGTATAAGGATGACACCAAGAGAATCTACATGAATCAACACCATAACCATCCAAAAAGATATGACTATAAGGCATAGAGGATGGATTTGGGTTCTAGTATGGTTTCTACAAATAAAGCTAAGATCACAACCATACATGGAACCAAAAGTCATTTGCATATAAAAGGAATGTAAATAAACAAGCAAGTATGCAAACAACATACATTTCCATTTCTAAGATAATGAAACCAAAAGAAAAGGAAATGAAAACATGGAACATGCTTTAGATGAATATAACTAATGATGTTATAGGCATTTCCATTCAAACAATCTTCAAATCATTTTGATAAACAAAATCCAACAATGTGCATAAAGAGAATGATTTTGAAGATCAATTTTCAACATTGTATTTTAAAAGATATAACTTAATTGAAACACATACAAGTTGGTTTTTCAAAACAATGTTCTCCATATAAAAGTATAACTTAGGAATCCATGGAAAACTTAAGTTGATTCAAATCATTTGTTAAAAAATAATCTTACTATGACATCTACACAAATGATTCAACAACAATTGATCATGAATAAATTAGCTATGAAAGCTTTTAAAATCACAATCAATTAATCATGTAAAGAAATGCAATGCAAGACATATGTGTGCAAAAAGCAAATCAAACATGATGAAATTATAATCAAAAGATTTTGAAAACCATGATATGTAACAAGAATGGTGCATGAAAACAAAATCAATTGATCATAAAGAAACAATGCATTTTAATAAATGTAACTAAGAAAGAACAAAATGCAAAGCAACATGACCAACAATATGATTTAACTATAAAGAATAGGTTGGTCAAGATGGTTCAAGACCCTAAGGTTTGGCTAGGTAAATAACTTTAGGAATCCACCTAAGGTCTTGAGAGGGTTGAACTTTGAGGTCTAGTTTGGACTTCTCACCAACTAAAGGAGATTTGACTTGATAAATTTTCAATTTCAACTTATCACCATGATATTTAGATTTGACTAAATTTAGCTTAGATTGGTGATTAGTCTTTTGATGTTGGTGAGTTTGTTTCTTAGGGGATTGTTTCATTTTTCTCTTCTTCTTATATTCTCCCTTCGTTTGACTTTTGAATTTTAGATTTAACTTTGTTACTTTATTCAAAAGTTCTTTCATGGGTTGATATAAGGGAGATATGTTGAGAAGCTTTTTGTTCATAGATTCTTTTAAACTTGGTTTGACTTGTTTAAACTTCTTAGAATCTATCTTAGGAGACTCCATTTTAAATGGTTTAACTTGTTTAATCTTTTTGGAGTCTTCCTTGGTTTTTAGTGTCTTACCCTTCAAATTTGATTTTACTTTCTTTGGTTCAAAGATGGGATTAGACACATTGCTTCTTCTTAGTTTGCACTCAAACCTAAAGTGTCCTTCAATGCCACAATAATTACACATGGGCAAAGAAGTGTGAGTGCTAGAGAATGATGACTCACCTTTCACAAATGTGTTGGTGAATTTAGGGTCATGTGAAGTATACTTATTAAAACCAAGACCCGTCCTATCTCCATGAGATTTACCCAATTTAAATAATTTTTCAAGTCTTTCTTCACTTTGGGTAAACTTGCACTCATACTTTTGTTTATAACTTTCAAGTTGAGTGACTTGGGTTTTAAGGGTTGGATTTTCATTTTTAACTTTTGTTAGTTCATTTTCAATTCCCTTAAAATTGTTTAGCTCTTCATAGGCAAGTTTTAACTTAGATTTAAGCTCATTAACAACATTAGATCCAAGTTCTAAAGTTTTTAAATTACTTTGAGCATTAGACAAATTTTCATTGGAAATTGTCAACTTGGATTTTAAATAGTTAATGTTTTCATCTTGTCTTTTAATTGTATCTCTTAGGTTCAAATTTTCATTTTTAAGCTCATCACAATTTATCTTAATCTCATTTAATTCATCTTGAGCATTAGATAAATTTTCCTTAGAGATAGTCAATTTAGATTCAAGATTGTTAAAGTCTTTATCTTGCCTTTGTAATTGATCTCTTAGTTTTAGATTTTCCTTATTAAGATGATCATAACCTATCTTTAATTCTTTAAGTTCATCTTGAGTATTGTATAGGTTATCCAAAGAGATCATGAACTTAGAGTCTAGACATTTTATAACTTCTTCTTTCTCTCTAAGTTCATCTTTTGAAGAGGCTAGCTGTCGCGACCCCGGACCGGGCCCGCAGGACTAATCCGGGATCGGGACACTAATGTGTCATGAACCAACAACATATACATTTTTATTTTAATTTCCCACAGGTGTCCGCGGTGAGGATATCACAACCTTGCATGAACATTTCTTTTTAGTGCGGAAGCGTGTAGCAAATCAAATAGTAGACTATCTCTAATCATGCAAACATTAATTATTAAACATCAAAACTGGATCAGAATGAGCAATGATCTATAGCATGTTTCCCAAAGGTTGTTAAAGTTATACAAAATATCATTTAGTTACATTCCCCAAAATTAGAGGCCAACAAAGGCCAATATTACAAAATAATAACCCAAAGAATAGTTAACAAGTCCTTCCCAAAATGTTACGCCTCTTGGCAACCCGATGTCTACATGACATCGTCAGCACGCCACTCAACTAGAGGCTGCAGCTCACCTACCGCCTCCTCCGGCTCCTCCTCAAGGAAACCGGCAACGGGACCTGAGTACCAAAGCAAAGGATCAGACACGACGGTCTGGCAAGAGAAAGCAAGGATACAACAATATCTAATACAAGAAAATCTCTGGCAAAGCGTATAAATCTGAGTTAAGCAAGAACTCTCATAAAATAGATAAATCATTTGCGATGAACAAGTAAACAATATAAAACATATCAGGTATCCAAGGATTCGGGAACTAACAAGGTGGCAATCACATAAAGCTAAGTCCTCTGTCACTAAAGTGACAACAGTATTACGGGACGTTGATCTCAGTCACACAAGGTGAGGAGAAGCAACGTAAACATATATACAATATAAATATACGGGAACGGGACCACGGTAGCGAACCGGGTATCGGGACGGGACCACGGTATTAGACCGGGTATCGGGATCCAAACTGCAGCTGGCGGGACGGGAGAGGGATTTCCAAGTCAGTGGATCAGACTGACAAGGTATCCAAGCTTAGTGATGCCGACTCATAGGATAAAACCAATCGAGGCATATCAAGTATTCAAGTACAGTAAATAAACGGTAAAACGGGGGTGCTCAAGGGCACACTGTCTTTCCATATCGGGCAATACATTTCGGGGCAATTCACTGTTACTATTGTAGCTCCAAAGCTTTCGAGAAAACAAGTCGTGCGATGAAATTCCTGGGAATGAGGTGAAACAATACACTATAATGAAATTCGGGTAAAATATCAATTTAGAAATCCAATTAAGTGAATAGGGGTCCCGTATGTCTATTATAGCCCTTACTTGGTACTCTTTGAGTTTTGAGACATTCCGGGCTCCTTATGCACTCCTACGATTTTTCCAAAATTTCGAATGACATATTTGTGATATGGTTTCTTTCTCGGATGGCATCAAGCAATGCCTAGTGAATCCCCTTCGATTGACAAAGCTCAACGCTCGAACGAACCGGAGAGTTCGTTCGAGCGGGGAGCTTTTCGAAATCTGGAGAATTTCGGTTACCTTGCGGTTAGCTGGCGGTTAGCCGCCGATGCATTCGGCGGTTAGCCGCTGGGTAACCGTGGAGCTGACCGAATTTCAGGTGAGAATTCTGATGCTCTCGGGAAAAGGAACCGTGATTGTGCGGTTGGCTGGCGGTTAGCCGCCGATGGGTTCGGCGGTTAGCCGTTGGCTAACCGTGAGGCTGACCGCGTTTTCAGGTGGAAAATGATGCTCTCTGGAAAAGTCACCGCGGTGCGCGGTTAGCTGGCGGTTAGCAGCCGATGCATTCGGCGGTTAGCCGCTGGCTAACCGTGAGCTGACCGCCAGTTACGAAAATGCTCACTGAGTCCAGTTTTGAGTCATTTTCCTCCTCAAAACCATCTTCCTCACATCCACAAAGTCCTTACAATAACATTGAGCTAATAGTTCCTCCAATGCATCTCTTTATACTTCTCCAAATCCTCATTAAGAGTTCTCTCCATCACTTCTTCCATGTCAAATCCAATGCAAATAAAAGAGAAGTAAACCATTTCACCAACATTCATCTAAGCTATCACAAGAACAATAAATGCTCTACCAACATGTTTATAAAACATTGAATGAAACTATCAAGATACATTATGAGCATTTATTTCAAACAAACCTCATTAAATGAAAGTATGGAAAATCCATAAAGACTACACCAAATCATTTCAAAATTAAAAACATCCAAACATTCACTTGCCTCTATTCCAAGCTAGTTGAAAACAAGCCTTTTATCACCTCTATTGCTCAAAGCCAAGCTACACATCAAAAATCCCAAAACAACCCTAAAATGGGTTACACAAGGAATGACAATGAACAAACCAACAATAATGCAAATGTAGCTTCTCAAAGGCTAGAGGAACACTAATCTAGGAGATGGGAATGATCACTTACCTTGAAGGTCCTCTAATGGCAATAGCAAACTCAATGAAGGTCTTGGAATGGAGAGTTCTCCTCACAAATGGTACCAATGGAAAGCTTGAGAGATGAGGGAGTGATTGGTGACTTCCATTGCTTGGTTGATGAGCTCTAGGTATGGCTTGGAGATGAAGAAGCAAGAAGAAGAAAGAAGAGTCACAAGAAACCCTAGGTTCAGTTGTGCTGGAGCAATGGAGAGTGAATGAGAAAGAAGAGATGGGTTCTCTTTTGTTAACAAAGGGAGCTTGGGTCCCACAACTTAAGGAACTAAATTAGCTGAAATCATCTACTTCGGGACCTCGGATGGGTTCGACGAAGAAGGAAGAAATGATCGTCGAAATATCTAGTTTCCAAAAAGTGTATGTTTCGCGGTTTACGAGAATATCAAGTTTTGGGTACAGATTTGGTGTGCAATGACTTTTTTGCCCTCCGGGCTATGAAAATCGGGTTTCGGGGCCTCGAATGGACACGGGATCAACATGAAAGTTGTAAGAATCCACAAGATGCATGCGACGGGCCAAAAACACAATTCACAACCAATCGGGAAAATCTCGCAAGAAAACGCAAAGCCGAAAAGGGAAACCCCCAAAGGGCCCCACAAGCTACCAAATCACTCTAAAAAGCCCAAAACTAGAAACAAGGTTATTCCAAACCCAACTAGATCAAAAACACTAATCAAGCTTAGCACTAACACGCAACTTAATTAGCACTAATCGGGTTCACTCGGGTCGGGGTCTTACACTAGCTCTTTGTTTAGTTTATTTGATTCTTCTTTTAAACTTTTATTTCTCTTATCAAGCTTTGAAGATAATGTATATAATTTATTATAGGCTTGTTGAAGATCATCTTCATCATACTCATTTTCTTCCTCTTTTGAATCGAATTGATATTCATTTAATTGAGGGTTTGAATCTCCAATAGAAGGAAGAATGAGGGGTCTAGAAGAATTTACAAAGTCTAGCATAGTGGAGTCCATTCTAATGATTTTCATAAAAACACAACTCTAGGGTTTTAACTCTAGGTTTTTACACCTAATCAAGAGTTCCAAACACTTGATCCTAAAAGATAGAGCACTTGGCTCTGATACCAATTGAAAGTCCTTGGGATCCTAACCCTAGAGGGGGGGGGGGGGGGGTGAATAGGGTGAGCTACAACTATGACCAATTTAGACCAATTTTAACTTCTTAACAAAAACTAGTCACATGTGATGATTAATCAAACAATATGCGGAAGCTAATAAATGAATCACCACAAGCATACACCACAACACCAAGGTTTATAGTGGTTCGGCCTCAATGCCTACGTCCATTACCGGCTTGTGATCCAATCACCCCACCGGATTTCCAGTATGTATGCTTTTTACTAGGCTAAGCAATAACCCTTACAATGTTGTTTTTCTAGGCTTAACAACAACCTCTCAATGTGCTTTTATAGGCTTAGCAATAACCTTTACAAAATGCTTTTCTTAGGCTAAGCAATAACCTTACAAGATGCTTTTCTTAGGCTAAGCAATAACCTTTACACAATGCTTTTCTTAGGCTAAGCAATAACCTTTACAAAAGAGAGATTTCTCAAAGAAGGTGTCTTCACAAAAGAACACTCCAAGAGATACAATTTAAGCTCAATTGAATTGCCTCTACATAGGCTAATATGAAAGTTTAATTCAAATTACAAACATACACTTGAATAAGTTAAAGTGTGTGCACAAGTGTATGAATGCTTTTCTTCAATCAATTTTAACAATAAAGCTCTTAAATGAATGCATGATGCATTTTAAAATCAAGGTTTATAAAATGATGATTGAAGATAAAACTAATCACATGAAAGATTCACACAACTTAAAGAAATGATCTAAAACATGTTGTATGAATATAAAAGTCTAAGAACACATGTGATTTAGATGAGAGTGATTGCAAACCATTCTAATATACCAATGAAGATAATGAGTTTGCAACACAACTCTTTAAAGGCTTGAAATCATGCATAAATGAAAATACAAAGGATTTGAACATGCATGGATTTCATTTGAATGGAAATCAAAATAACTATAATGGTGTACCTTTTAAAAACTCAAGCATTTGATTTCCAAATAGCCCTCTAGCCTTTCCAACTTCTTCCCCTTTCTTTGGCTCCAAAATGCTCTCAAAAGTTCATGTGTCAAGCCTTAAAAAAGGTTGGAAATGAATGGACTTTATAGCCAAAAAGTTGCCAACGGCTAGTAGCAGGTCGACCTACCTACAGGGGCAGGTCGACCTACCACACACAACGGTCAAAAAACTGACCGTTGGAGCTTTCTGGACCAGTCGACCTGCAGAGAGGTAGGTCGACCTGCCCCTGGGTAGGTCGACCTACCTCCCTGCAGGTTGACCACCTGGGACCTAAAAAATCCAATTTTTTGCGTATCAAAGATTTTTCTTGGGGGATCTTTTTGGCCACTAAATCAAGCTTTAAAAACATGTTTTAAATCATTCTAAGAGTTTTAAAACATGAAACATAAAAAACCTAAAATGATTCAAAACTTTTAAAACCAAAGGCTAGCTTGATTTCTAAAAACTCTTTTCATATGAAAATGCATACAAAAAAAAAATTCTGAAAGTGATGAATGTATGCAAGGCTCAAACCTAAATTCTCAAAATGATTTTCCAAATATAATGCACAAAGAATTAGGTTTTCAAAAGAGTTTGTATTCTAAAACCAATGCATCCAAGTCTAAAAACAAAACATGCATAAAACAATACTTTTGCAAATCTTAAAAGCTATGCATGTATAAAACCAGATTTCAAGGTTTTCTAAAACAATGCAAGTGAGTAAATTCAAATGAGGCTAATATGATAATGCATCCATCAAATTGCAAATACAAAATCCCTAACAAACAGATCGTCGAGGTCGCCGTTGTGCGTCGCCGAAAAAGGAAGTTCGCCACAGTTACCGTGGAAGAAGAAGCAAACCGGGAGTGGTTTTTGGTTCTGGTTCCAGAACGTCGCAGAGAACGTGAAGAGGAAGCCCAGGTTCTGTTGGGGAAGAAGACAACGATCTGGGCTGGGTTTGGTTCCTGGTTGGTCTAGGTCAGGTCAAGCCTGACCAGTTTCAGAAGTCAAATTTATCTGAGTTCTGTATTTTTTGTCAAATTTATTTGAGTTTTGGATAAATCTATCTGAGTTTTTGGCTATTTATCTGACTTGTAGAACAAATTTATCTGAGTTTGGGACAAATTTATCTGAGTTATGTACAAATCTATTTGAGTTTTTGGTTATTTATCTGACTTCTGGAAAAAAATTATCTGAGCTCTAGACAAATTTATCTGAGTTCTGGATAAATCTATCTGAGTTTTTGGAAAATTTATGTTAGTTTTCGAAAAATATAGTTGACTTTCTGACAAATTTAACTCCATTTGGAAAATCTTAACTGAGTTTTTGAACTAAACTCAAGTTGTTCTTTTAAAACTTATTTGCATTTTTTAAAATACATTTAACTGAGTTTTTGAAAAAATACTTTAGTTTTTGGAATTTTTTTTTCTAAAATTCAAAAAATTGAGTTATCTTAGTTTTGGCAAATGTATTTTCAATTTTTTAAATTTATTTGCGTTTTTTAATTTTATTTGTGTCCTTTGAAATTTATTTCAATTTTTTGAAATTGATTTTCATCTTTTGAAATTTATTTATATTTTTTAAAATTTATTTGGATCTTTTGAAATTTATTTGCATCTTTTTAAATTGATTTTCATCTTTTCAAATTTATTTATATTTTTTGAAACTTATTTGGATCTTTTGAGATTTATTTGCATCTTTTTAAATTTCTCTGCCTTATTTTGAAATTTGTTGCTTTTTTTAATTTAATTTGCTTTCTTTCGAATTTATTTGTATTTTTTGGATTTATTTGTGTTTTTTTATTTTATTTTCGTCTTTTGAAATTTGTTTACATTTTTTGAAATTTAATTGGATCTTTTGAAATTTACTTTGCTAATTAAATGGTAGTTTACCATTATTAATGGCATATCCCACTAATCATGGGATATGATTTTGAAGAAATGGTAAATTAGACATCTTATGTCTTCAAATTTGGAAAAAGGACCTATCACACTATGAAAAAGGATTGTGGACCTAAGGCAATAAAGTGACAAGTTCAGGGACCCGTCGTCGAATGCCCCAACAAAGAACCCTATACAGCAATACCAATAGTATAACAAAATAATTACTATTCATCTAAGTGTGGACCACACAAAAAGGGGCTGACCACACACTTCTATAGGCTCCAAAAGATAATTTTGCTATGCGAAAATGATGGATCTATTTGGCCTCAGGCTCGGGCCATTCCTCTGGCCCTGAAGGTACCTTTTGGGTACCCTCCTCTCTCTCCTCAGCCTTCTCAGGGCCGAAGGTTGCACCTGTGACTATGACACCAAGAGTAGTACCATTAATACGACGATTAAGCAAGTATAGGCAATAATAAGGAAATGCATAATGTATCAAGTTGAATTTAAGAAAAATAAATTGACAAGTGTCAACGATAAGTATCAACTAGGCAAGTTGTGCGAAATGAATAATTCATGCATTGTGAATCAAGTATAATGAAAACACACAAATTGGCTACTACTTTAAGCTCATCCTCTCAAATGAGAGAGAATCTAGTTGGGATGTTACCAGTGGTCCGACCAAAGGCTAGCTGGCTACTCGGGTCTGGAGTTTTGTTGCTCCAGATGACTTACTGCAGTAGTCTTCGAATAACTAAACCGAGTTTAACCCCGTCAGGAATCACAGGGTCGAAGCTAAGTAGTGCCGACTCGTTCTAATCAAATAATAATCGAATAAAAGCTGGATTTTAGTAAGTCTATATTCATTTAATCATAATCAAATCCAGTAACAATTGCATTTTTCACAAATACATAGTATCAATTGCATTTTTCTCAACCGCACATTCCCAATGAATACCAAATTTAGTACGTAATACCGACAATATGAATTAAATGTAAATAATCGAATCTCAATGAATACTAGTGAGGTAACTAATCTACAAATCAGAATTGATTGTCAATAAACATTATACTCCAATATGAAATGTGAAAGTCCGGGATCCTAACCCTAGAGGGGGGGGGGGGTGAATAAGGTGAGGTACGAATTAGTGACCAATTCGGCCTCAATGCCTACATCCACTACCGGCTTGTGAACCAACACCCCACTGGATTTCCACTATCTATGCTTTTCAAAAAGGCTAAGCAATAACCTTTACAATGATGTTTTTCTAGGCTAAACGACAACCTATCAATGATGCTTTTCCAAGGCTAAGCAATAACCTTTACAAGAAGAATAATTTTTCTCAAGGTAGTGTCTACATAAACACTAAAAGAGATACAATTTAAGCTCAATACATTTGCCTCTTAATTAGGTTGATATGAAAGTTAAAACAAGATACAAACATACACAAACAAGTAGCTAAGGTGTGAGCTCAAAGTGGATGAATTTTTACTTCAATCAATTTCTAAAATGAAGCTCTTAAATGAATGCTTGATGCATTTGAAAATCTAAGCTCAGAAAATGATGATTGAAGTGATGTGCTAATCACATGAAATATTCAAAACAACTTGGAAAGACATACTACACAAGTTGTATGAAGTTTAAAGACTAAAACACATGTGATTGAGACATGAGTGTTTACAAAATAATCTAATATGCTTAAGTGATTTGGTGTTTGCAAAACAACTCAGTTAAAGCTAGAAAGCATGCTAATATGAAGTTACAAAGAGTTGAACAAGCAAGTATTTCAAATGGAATGGAAATCAACCTTAACTTGGAAAGATATACCTTTAAATCTCAAACATTTGGATTTCCATTTGCCCTCTAGCTTTCTCAGCTTATTCCTCTTCCTTAGGCTTCAATATGGTTCCAAAGACTCACTCAACAAGCCTTTTTAAAGAGAGGAATGAAATGAATTTTTATAGAAAAAACAGTCCAACGACTAGTTGGCTCGGTCGACCCCAAGAACCCCCGGTCTACCTGGCCCAACGGCTATATTGGCCAACGGCTAGTTTCCCCGGTCGACCCCATGACCCTTCAGTCGACCGGGTACACTGGCTGTATTTCCCAACAGCTAGTTGACTCGGTCGACCAGGTACAGGGCTCGGTCGACCGAGTACACTGGCCTGGGAGGAGTTCCTGCAGAATTTGTAATTTTCTAAAAAATGAAACTTGGAACTCATGGCCAGTATGATTTATGCATAACAACAAGATTCTAACGATGAGGAATGTATGCAAATCACAAACCTAGAAGTCTAACTCGATTTTCCAAAAACATCCAAGATGAACTAGATTTTTGATAGTGCATTTTAAGTTCTAAAACGTGCATGATTTAAATCATTTGAAAATTAAATGCATATGCAAGCTAGGAACTCAGATTTCAAAGTCTAAACTAAGATGCATGAGTGTGCGATCAATTGACAGTGAAAGTGATAGTGTATCCATCAAATTAGCAACATACAAAAATCCTAACAATCACCCACTTTGCAATTTGATGGCAACTAAGATGATCACGACACTTCTAGGACTTCAGTTTTTCTGAACGGTTCTGATCTAGAAATCTCTTGAATGCAACTTCGTCTGAACGACCGATTCGGCGTGAGCTTTAACTTTTTATTTTGAAGATTTCTCCCCCTTCGTTAGAGCTCTCCCCTTGCTCTTCGCATTCAAGAATTCTCCCTCTTTAGTCCTCGAACAGATCTCCCCCTTTGTTTGATCTTCTCTCCCCCTTTGTCATTGAATTGCAAAGGAACCTGTATACATGAGAAAACAAATACCTTTTAGTAGCAGTTGTTACCAAATGAAATTGAAAATGTAATGCAGAACAGGTTATCATGTATATTGGTTTGTTTATGCAGTGTTTGAATGAAACTAAGACAAAATATTAATTGAGATAATATATAGTTCAATGCATCATAAACATTCATCATGAGGAATATTACAAGAAGATAAAAGATGAACAAGTGAAACTGTAGTTTCATTGATTTAAAAATAGAAGTTCAGTACAGTTTTCACTAATTACTTGACCAATACAAAAATCAAAATATCATGGTCAGTAATCAAAATATCAGACAGTTGATAGATAAAAATACATCAAAGAAAGTCAGTCTATCATTTCTTCCTTCTTCATCGAATTCATCCGAGATCCCGAAAACCAAGAATTCAGCCCTTGAATGTCTTAAGTAGTGGGACCCATTTCCATTTGCTTATAAGGACAACCCATCTTCCTCATTCCCTTTTTCGAGCACAAAAAGAGAGTCTAGGGTTTGTTTGGCAACTTTTCTTCTTCTTCTTGCTCTCTCCATCTCCAATCCATACCAAACTTGCACCAATCAAGAAAGGGAGGTTATCATTCTCTTCCCCACCTTGCAAGCTTCCTTTTGATACCATTTGTTGAGAAATGCACCAACTTTGAGATCTTCATTAAGCTTACTCTTGCCATTAGAGGACCTTACAAGTAAGTAATCCTTCCCTTCTTCTAGATTTGCATTCTTCTAGCCCTAGAAAGGCTTCATCTTCATTATTGTAAGGTTTCCCTTTCTATCTCATTGTTTGACCATTTTTGGGTTTGTTTTGGGGATTTTGTTCATAGCTTGAACCTTTGGCTTGGAAGAGTATAAGAGCTTGATTTGCTTATTAGAAGACCCAAGGCAACTGGATGATTTGATTTTTTATAAGCTTTCAATGATTTTGGTACTTTCCACTCCTGCCTATTTATTATTTTGTTTTGAAATAAATGTTCATGATAGAGTATTAATGGAGCATTTATGTCATAGAAGGGTACTGGTGCATGGCATTTAATTTCCTCTTGTCTTGTCCTATATGTACTCTATGGTGAAATGGTTTCCTTCTTTCTTCCTTTGTATTGGATTTGATGTTGATGGAATGAACCCATATTGGAGTTGTGGAGAAGTGTAGATAGTTGCATTGGAGGAGCTTTTAGCTCAGTTTTATGGCAAGGATTAAGTGGAAGTGAGGAGAATGGTTTTGAGGAGGAAAATGGCTCAAATCTGAACACAGTGGGTTGTTTCCCGCACCTGGCGGTCAGCCAGCGGTCACCCGGCGGCTAACCGCCAGCTAACCGAACAGTCGCGGTTACTTTTCCAGAGAGCAACATTTTCCACCTGAAAACACAGTCAGCCTCACGGTTAGCCAGCGGCTAACCGCCAGCCAACCGACCCATTCAGTTACTTTTCCAGAGAGCAACATTTTCCACCTGAAAATACGGTTAGCCTCACAGTCAGCTAGCGGCTAACCATCGAACATATCGGCGGCTAACCGCCAGACAACCGAACCATTTCGGTTACATTTCCAGTAACCTATCTTTTTGTCAGGCCAACCGCGGTTAGCCAGCGGCTAACCGCCGAACCCATCGGCGGCTAACCGCCATCTGACCGCAAGGTAACCGAAATTACCCAGATAACCATTCCGGTCAAAGGAGATTCACTAGGCATTGTATGAGGCCATCCGAGAAAGAAACCATATCACGAAAATATCATTCGAAGTTTTGAAAATTCAAAGTGTATAAGGAGCCCGGAATGTCCCCAAACTCAAAGAGTACCAAATTAATATTAGATCGACATATGGGCTCCCTATTCACTTCAAATAAATCTTGAACCCGATACTTTACCCTAGATTTAAATTATTCATTGTACTTTATCGATCCCGAGATTTATACTACATGTCTTGTTTTCCCGAAAGCATGGAATTACATTTATAATAGTTACCTGTCTTGAAGTACATTGCACGACATGAAACGACAGTGTGCCCTTGAGCACCCCCGTCTTGCCCGTTCATTTATTGTACTCGATTTACTTGCATATGTCTCGATTTGTTATTTGACCTATTAGTCGGCACCACTAAGCTTGGATAACCGTGTTGGTCTGATTCACCGACTTGGAGATGAAAGTCCTTGGGATCCTAACCCTAGAGGAGGGGGGGGGGGGTGAATAGGGTGAGTTACAATTGTGACCAATTTAAATCAATTTAACTTCTTTAAAACAAACTAGTCACATGGATGATTAAACAAACAATATGCGGAAGCTAATAAATGAATCACCACAAAGCAAGCACCACAACACAAAGGTTTATAGTGGTTCGGCCTCAATGCCTACGTCCACTACCGGCTTGTGATCTAATCACCCCACCGGATTTCCACTATTAATGCTTTTTACTAGGCTAAGCAATAACCCTTACAATGTTGTTTTTCTAGGCTAAACAACAACCTCTCAATGTGCTTTTCTAGGCTAAGCAATAACCTTTACAAAATGCTTTTCTTAGGCTAAGCAATAACCTTTACACAATGCTTTTCTTAGGCCTTTACACAATGCTTTTCTTAGGCTAAGCAATAACCTTTACAAATAAAGACTTCTCTAAGAAAGTGTCTTCACAAAAGATTACTCTAAGAGGTACAAATTAAGCACAATGTATTTGCCTCTAAAATAGGCGGATATGAAAGTGAATAACAAACTCACACAAACACTAAATGAATGCAAATGTGAATGCTCATGATGTGTGTGTGTGATAACTTCAATCAAGTTTAAAAAGAAAGCTTAATCGAATATATGCTTAAAGCATTTCAAAGTTTAAAGCTCATGAAAGATTTGATTGAAGTCTAATGCAAATCACATGTATGAAAATCAACTTGTTAATGACATGAAAATCAAAGACTCACAAGTTGTATGAAAATGACTAACTTAGAACATGTGATGCATGTGCAATGTTGTTTTCAAAACCAAATTAATTTTACTAATGTTTAAATGAATGAAAACAACAAGTAATGTTTCAACCAAAAAAAAGAATCATGCTATATAAAAGAAATCAAAGATTTAGACTAAGCATGATTAAGAAAGTTTTAAGAACTACTTGGATGAAAACAAAGTGAAGAATCCAATCTTAATTAGAAAGATTGAGAGAAGAATGGATTCATCACATCATAGTTATCATGCTCAAAATCATTTACCAATAACTTAAACAAAGCATGTAAACTATGATTAAGAGAGGTAGAGCTTACTTAGAGATTTAACTTCATTAATCCAAGCTTTAGCTCACCAAATGACTCTTTGGTCTCTCTTAGTTCATCCCCTTTGCCTTGTCTCCAAACACCTCTTAGAAGGCTTAAAATTCTCCAACCTTTGGCAAAGGAAAGAACTCATTTTATACTCAAAAAGTGCCCAACGGCTAGTCCTCGGTCGACCTGCAAACAGGTCTCGGTCGACCGGGATCACACAACGGTCAAATTTCTGACCGTTGGAGCTTCAGGGACCCTGACGACCTGCAGTGTTGCCGGTCGACCGGGATCCCTGGGCCGGTCGACCGGCAACACTGCTGGTCGACCAAAATTCCCAAAAAACCATGTTTTCAAAGAATTTCTTGGGGGAACTTTTGGCCACTAAATCAAGCTTGAATACATGTTTTAAATCATTCTAAGAGGTTTAAAAACATGAAACATAAAAAGCCTAAAATGATTCAAAACTTTAAAAACAAAGGCTAGCTTGATTTCTAAAACTCCTTTCAAATGAAAATGCATACAAAGATGATCCTGAAAGTGATGAATGTATGCAAGGCACAATCCTAAATTCTCAATATGATTTCTCAAAAGTAATGCACAAAGAATTAGGGTTTCAAAAGAGTTTGGATTCTAAAATCAATGCATCCAAGTTTAGAAACAAAACATGCATAAAACAATACTTTTACAAATCTTAAAAGCAATGCATGTATAAAACCAGATTTCAAGGTTTTCTAAAACAATGCAAGTGTGATAATTCAAATGATGCTAAAGTGAAAATGCATCCATCAAATTGCAAATACAAAATACCTAACAATCTCCCCCTTTGCAATTTGATGGCAACTTACTGAACATTGAAATTACACACTTAGTCTTCAGCTCCCCCTAAGCTGGACAAGTCTTGAAATCTTCTTGGATGCTCCTCCTCTTAGCTTGGGCTCTTGGACTCTTTTCTTTAGTCTTCTTGATGCTTGGAGCTTGATCATTCTTCAAGCTTTCTTTTCATCTTCCTCTCTATGGCCAAGCATCTTCTTTAGCTCCAAGCTTTCTTTCTTCTATTAGCTCTCCCCCTTTGACCATGCCTCTCTCTCCCTTTGGCAAGGTATGCATTCTCTCCCCTTGTAGAAGATCATACACAACTCTCCTTAGGAAGCTTGGACATTCTCTTCACCCTTTTGAGAACTTGAATGCTCTCTCCCCTTTGAGTACTTGAACTCTCTCTCCCCCTTTGCCATTAAATTGCAAAGGTACCTACACACATGAGACAAGGAGAATACCTTTAGTAGCACCTGTTAACAAATGAAATCGAAAATGAAATACATAACAGGCTATCATGTATGGAAGTTATCTCTAAGGGCTCAAAGGCAATCCAAGGGTCAATTTGATCAAAACTAATACTTCCTATGAAGGTTTACACTCCCCCTCAATCCATTCTCTTCTTTTGTCAAACTTTTGACAAGATATAACTATTTGGTTCAAGAAGTAGATGGTTTAACCAATTGAGGGTCAACTTCAAGGAAAGGATTAGATTCATTTAACTATAAGGCTCAATATGATCAAATTACCAAAAGAAAGCAAGGTCTAAAGAGAAAAGCAATCATGGATACCAATTGGAAAAACAAAGAATACCAATTGAGATTTAAAGATAAGTCTATTAAACACAATCACTCTAAAATGGATTTAAAAATATAACTATTAGGAAAAATCCAAATTATAGCTATCCATGATGTAATGGGGTTTACTAAACATAGCATTAAATAATTTAACTTATGAAAATCATATGCTATGTAAGTTTTGAAATCATTTCATTCAATCAAAAAATATGACTATCATGTGCAAGATGAGTGAAATGAAATTCAAGCATGAAGCCTACCTCAACTATTAACCAACCAATATTATGAACACATAAACATGATGGTAATGAGATATACCTATATGAGCAAGAGAGGTGGCAACAAGAAAATTATGATGCTAATGGTGTGTGACATGGAACAAATATATTACTATCAAGTTCAATCCAATGTACACAAGGTCTATCACATTCACAAGAAATCAAATCAATCTTAAATTATACCAAATGAAACCAATTGAATTTGACAACATGTTAAAGAGCAAGGATGTGACAAACACAAAATTCCATCAAGCATCATAAATGGATATTCATCACTATTAAAGATATGACTATTGAGCATAGTGATGAACAAGGCAAATTGCAATGCAAAAGGATATGACTTGGTAAAGCATGCAATTTCCAAAGTGTCAAAATCATATGAATTCAACAACTAAGATATCCATCAAACATATAGATATATGAGGGATGGAATTCAAAGAGTTTCATATGATCAAGAACACTACTATGAAGTTGAAACATGTATAAGAATGACATCATTTAGAGAATACACATGAATCAACATCATAACCATCCAAATAGAAATGACTATAAGGCATAGAGGATGGATTTTGGGAGTTCTAGTATGGTATCTACAAATATAACTAATACAACAACCATACATGGAACCAATTGACATTTGCATATAAAAAGAATGACTAAAAAAGCAAAGATGCAAATGACTTGAAACAACAATTGATCATGACTAAATTAGCTATGAAAGCTTTTAAAATAACAAACAATTTAATCATGTATAGAAATGCAATGCAAGACATATAACTAAATGTGTGCAAAAAGCAAATCAAACATGATGAGATTATAATCAAATGATTTTGAAAACCATGAAGTGTAACTTAGAATGGTGTATGAAAACAAAATCAATTGATCATAAAGAAACAATGCATTTTAAGAAATGTAACTATATAGAAACAAAATGCAAATGCAACATGACCAACAAAGTGATTTAACTATTAAAGAATAGGTTGGTCAAGAAGGTTCAAGGCCTTAAGGTTTGTCTAAGTGAATAACTTTAGGAATCCACCTAAGGTCTTGAGAGGGTTGAACTTTGAGGTCTTGTTTGGAATTCTCACCAACTAAAGGAGATTTGACTTGATAAATTTTCAATTTAAACTTATCACCATGATATTTAGATTTGACTAAATTTAGCTTAGATTGGTGATTAGTCTTTTGATGTTGGTGAGTTTGTTTCTTAGGGGATTGTTTCACTTTTCTTTTCTTCTTATTTTCTCCCTTTACTTGACTTTTGAATTTTAAATTTAACTTTGTTACTTTATTCAAAAGTTCTTTCATGGGTTTATATAAGGGAGATAGGTTGAGAAGCTTTTTGTTCATAGATTCTTTCAAGCTTGGTTTAACTTGTTTAAACTTTTTAGAATCTATTTTAGGAGACTCCATTTTAAATGATTTAACTTCTTTAATCTTTTTGGAGTCTTCTTTGGTTTTTAGTGTCTTACCGTTCATAGATTTTGATTCTACCTTTTTGGGTTCAAATATGGGTTTAGACACATGGCTTCTTCTTAGTTTGCACTCAAACCTAAAATGTCCTTCAATGCCACAATAAATACATTTTGATTTGGGCAAGGGAGAAAGAGGACTCACCTTTCACAAAAGTGTTGGTGAATTTAGGGTCATATGACATATTCCCATTAAATCCAAGACCCGTCCTATCTCCATGAGATTTACCCAATTTAAATAATTTTTCAAGTCTTTCTTCACTTTGGGTAAACTTGCACTCATACTTTTGTTTATACCCTTCAAGTTGAGTGACTTTGGTTATAAGGATTGAATTTTCATTTTTGACTTTTGAAAGTTCATTTTCAATTTCCTTATATTTGCTTAGCTCTTCATTGGCAATTTTTAATTCAAGATTTAGTTCATTAACAACATTAGATCCAAGTTCTTTGGTTTTTAACTTACTTTTAATCAACTTGGCTTCTAAATAGCTAAAGTCTTTGTCTTGCCTTTTTATTTGATCTCTTAGATTTAAATTTTCCTTATTGACATTATCATAATCCATCTTTAATTCTTTTAGTTCATCTTGAATGTTAGATAGATTATTTAAAGAGATCATGAACTTAGATTCTAAACAATTTATGACTTCTTCTTTCTCTCTAAGCTCATCTTTAGAAGAGACTAGCTCTTTGTTTAGTCTTTTAGATTCTTCTCTTAACTTTTTGTTTTTCTTTTCAGTCTTTAAGGATAATTCATATAATTCCTCAAAGGCTTGTTGAAGATCTCCTTCATTTTCATTAAAATCTTCTTCTTTTATGTCACATTGAGATTCATTAGATTGAGGGTTTGAATCTCCAATAGAAGGAAGAAGGAGGGGTCTAGAAGAATCTACAAGATCTAGCATAGTGGAGTCAATCCTAATGATTTTCATGCAAGGACAACTCTAGGGTTTTTGACTCTAGGTTTTTACACCTAATCAAGAGTTCCAAACACTTGATCCTAAAAGATAGAGCACGAGGCTCTGATACCAATTGAAAGTCCTTGGGATCCTAACCCTAGAGGGGGGGGGGGGGGGGTGAATAGGGTGAGCTACAATTGTGACCAATTTAAATCAATTTAACTTCTTTAAAACAAACTAGTCACATGGATGATTAAACAAACAATATGCGGAAGCTAATAAATGAATCACCACAAAGCAAGCACCACAACACAAAGGTTTATAGTGGTTCGGCCTCAATGCCTACGTCCACTACCGGCTTGTGATCTAATCACCCCACCGGATTTCCACTATTTATGCTTTTTACTAGGCTAAGCAATAACCCTTACAATGTTATTTTTCTAGGCTAAACAATAACCTCTCAATGTGCTTTTCTAGGCTAAGCAATAACCTTTACAAAATGCTTTTCTTAGGCTAAGCAATAACCTTTACACAATGCTTTTCTTAGGCCTTTACACAATGCTTTTCTTAGGCTAAGCAATAACCTTCACAAATAAAGATTTCTCTAAGAAAGTGTCTTCACAAAAGATCACTCTAAGAGATACAAATTAAGCACAATGTATTTGCCTCTAAAATAGGCGGATATGAAAGTGAATAACAAACTCACACAAACACTAAATGAATGCAAATGTGAATGCTCATGATGTGTGTGTGTGATAACTTCAATCAAGTTTAAAAAGAAAGCTTAATCAAATATATGCTTAAAGCATTTCAAAGTTTAAAGCTCATGAAAGATTTGATTGAAGTCTAATGCAAATCACATGTATGAAAATCAACTTGTTAATGACATGAAAATCAAAGACTCACAAGTTGTATGAAAATGACTAACTTAGAACATGTGATGCATGTGCAATGTTGTTTTCAAAACCAAATTAATTTTACTAATGTTTAAATGAATGAAAACAACAAGTAATGTTTCAACCAAGAAAAAGAATCATGCTATATAAAAGAAATCAAAGATTTAGACTAAGCATGATTAAGAAAGTTTTAAGAACTACTTGGATGAAAACAAAGTGAAGAATCCAATCTTAATTAGAAAGATTGAGAGAAGAATGGATTCATCACATCATAGTTATCATGCTCAAAATCATTTACCAATAACTTAAACAAAGCATGTAAACTATGATTAAGAGAGGTAGAGCTTACTTAGAGATTTAACTTCATTAATCCAAGCTTTAGCTCACCAAATAACTCTTTGGTCTCTCTTAGTTCATCCCCTTTGCCTTGTCTCCAAACACCTCTTAGAAGGCTTAAAATTCTCCAACCTTTGGCAAAGGAAAGAACTCATTTTATACTAAAAAAGTGCCCAACGGCTAGTCCTCGGTCGACCTGGAAACAGGTCTCGGTCGACCTGCAAACAGGTCTCGGTCGACCGGGATCACACAACGGTCAAATTTCTGACCGTTGGAGCTTCAGGGACCCTGACGACCTGCAGTGTTGCCGGTCGACCGGGATCCCTGGGCCGGTCGACCGGCAACACTGCTGGTCGACCAAAATTCCCAAAAAACCATGTTTTCAAAGAATTTCTTGGGGAAACTTTTGGCCACTAAATCAAGCTTGAATACATGTTTTAAATCATTCTAAGAGGTTTAAAAACATGAAACATAAAAAGCCTAAAATGATTCAAAACTTTAAAAACAAAGGCTAGCTTGATTTCTAAAACTCCTTTCAAATGAAAATGCATACAAAGATGATTCTGAAAGTGATGAATGTATGCAAGGCAAAAACCTAAATTCTCAATATGATTTCTCAAAAGTAATGCACAAAGAATTAGGTTTTCAAAAGAGTTTGGATTCTAAAATCAATGCATCCAAGTTTAGAAACAAAACATGCATAAAACAATACTTTTACAAATCTTAAAAGCAATGCATGTATAAAATCAGATTTCAAGGTTTTCTAAAACAATGCAAGTGTGATAATTCAAATGATGCTAAAGTGAAAATGCATCCATCAAATTGCAAATACAAAATACCTAACAGGAGATCCCCCTCTTGTCCCGCCAGCTGCAGTTTGGATCCCGCTACCCGGTTATTACCGTGGTCTTGTCCCGATGCCGCAAATTGCTACTGTGGTTTTCGATGCCCGGCTCGCTACCGTGGTCATGTATAGTATATGTATATGTATTTATAAGATCCACTGTTTCTCCTCACCTCGAGTGACTGAGATCAATGCCTAGTTATTGCTCTATCGCTTTAGTGATAGAGGACTTAGCTTCGTGTGGTTGCCATCTTGCATGTTTCCCGTTTCCTTGGTCACCTGTACATATTTTATAATGCATACTTGTATTTGAATAAATGTTTTATCTCGTTTATAGAAATTGTTATTTAAACAGATTTAAATGCTTTTAAAGGTAAATTCATTTATTATCATATTGTCATGGTATTTTACCCATTTGCCAAACCGTCGTGTTTGACCCACTCTTTGGTACTCAAGTCCCATTGTTAGTTATCCCGAGGAGGAGCACGAGGAGGCGGTCGGGGAACTGCAGCAGTTAGTTGAGTGGCGTGCTGATGATGTCATGTAGACATTGGATTGCTCGAGAGAGATAACATTTTGGGAGAACTTATAACTCATTCTTTTGGGATTATATTTTGAGATGTATTGGCCGTTGTTGGTCTCTATATTTTTGGGGAAATGTAATTAAATGATCTTTGTATAAACTTTAACTTACTTTTGGGTAACACACCAATGATCATTGCTCATTCTGATACGGTACCATACTTGTGTTTTTATCTTTATGATTTGAGATGGATTGAATATTTGATTTGCTACACGCTTCCGCACTTAATAGAAATGTTCATGTATGGTTGTGATATCCTCACCGCGGACACCTGTGGGAAATTAAATAAGTGTGTGCACCTTGTTGACACACTCTACATATTAACCATTCACTCACCACCACACTATCACCTTCATTAATGTCCCGATCCCGGATTAGGACCTCGGTAGCCCGGTCCGGGGTCGCGACAGTTCCGTTCCCTGCCAAATCCAAACAACCTACTCTCCAAACATATACGGGGAAAGGTTCAGCCAAAAAACACGTCATCCACTTCAAGATCCTGACGGGAGCTATTGTGGATCAAGATGCCCTTAAGATCCATCTCTTTGCAAGTACCCTAAAAGGGACGGCCTTTGATTGGTACTCCACTTTGTCGGAGGACTTATCCAAAACTGGGCCATGCTGGAGACACGCTTCTTGACTCACTTCAAAGGTGAAGGTTATCTTGTTACTATGGCACAACTCTGCAGCCTAGGACAGGGAGAGAATGAGTCAACATACGAATTTATTCACAAGTGGAAAGCGATGGCGTACAAGTGCTTAGATGTACTGCCACAAGCATCGCTGGTTGACATCTGCTGTAACAACATGAGAGCAAGGATCCGCTCCATGATTATCGACAACAAATAAAAAAACCTGGGAGAACTCCTAGAAGCAGCTATGGAAGCTGAAACGGTGATCAAAGACCTCAACTATCAGAAATCATCAAAGAAAGAGTCGATTGCCATTACGACCTCAAAACCAAAGAAAAAAGAGGTTCTTAATGTGCAAACTAAGTCAGGTCCTCAGCAGCCAAAGAAACTTGAAAATAAAACTGTAGGTAAGAAACCTGAACTCTCTGTCGCCTTCAAAGAACGAATAGAAAAGAAATACCCGTTCGATGAAGATGTAGAAGAAATCTTTGAGGCTCTCGTAGCAAACGATAAACTCACCTTACCTGAGCCCAAAAGACTGGGAGATGTTGGCAAAACCAATGATCCCCGGTATTATCCATACCACCAGATCGTCTCGCATCCTCTCAATCAATGCTTCGTTGTGAGAGAAAAGATCAACGAGATGTGGAAAAATGGAGTCATCACCTTTGACAAAAACTACGGGTCTGCCTCCGTCAACATGGTGTCATATGGACAAATTTCAAAGTCACCAAAGGAGAAAATCCCCACTTCTTTCAAGGTGATAAAAATGACTCAAATGTCCCAAGAGTTAGTTCCTTATCCAACATTAGATAGACAACTCATATGGGTGCATCCCGATCTCCTAAAAGATGAAAATTGGGAGATCGTCAAAACAAAGCCTACCGCTCAACAGCGAAGGCAAACCAAGAAACAACTCCACAAGCTCAAACAGCAGGAGAATGCTCAATCAAAGCAAGAAGTCCCTAAAAAGGTAGAGACCTCTTCCACTGCTTCACTAGGGGCAAAGGAGGAGTCCCTTCCCAAAGCTTCAAAGGCGGTAAGAAAATTCACCCTATGTGATTTCATGCCACCTCATTACAGAAATGAAACTACGCAGGGGGCATCATACTCTTGTAACTCAGCAATTGGATTCTCCATGGATGGATACGAGTCTAGTGATACTGATGAGTTTTAGGAATCCTTTGAAATAGGAGAATACCTCTCCGATGAGGAATGGATTCCCGAATCTCATCTTATGCCAGTAATTTTGTATAACCCATTACAGCCACAAGGATCCTGGTCTGATGATGAAGAAGACCAAGAGGTTGTTCAAGAAAATGTTGTTGGTCCAACACAAGCAAGCGCTCCAGTGGAACCCAACCTTGATGAACCACAAGGAGCAGATGACGAATAAGATTTGGCTCATATGCCCGATCATGAAGAATATGCAAGAACCCTGCAACGTCTTGCCATAGAGCGGGAGCAGGATCGCATCAATGAGCTTCATCATAATCAAAATCCAGAACCGAAAATCTCAAAAAATTTACAGACATCTCCTCCGGTAACCCCGGGAAATGAAGAAAACTGCTGGATTGATGATCCTCTCACATCTGAAGACGAGTCTGAATCCCAATAGTCTATTGTTAGGATTCTTGTATGTTGCTAATTTGATGGATACTCTATCTCTTTCACCGTCAATTGATCACACACTCATGCATCTTAGTTTGGACTTTGAAATCTGAGTTCCTAGCTTGCATATGCATTTGGTTTTCAAATGATTTAATCATGCATGTTTTAGAACTTTAAATTTACTTTCGAAAATCTAGTTCTTCATGCATGTTTTTGGAAAATTGAGTTAGACATCTAGGTTTATGATTTGCATACATTCCTCATCTTTCGAATCTTGATGTTATGCATAAATCATGCTGGCCCTGAGTTCCAAGTTTCATTTATTAGAAATTGAAAATTCAGTAGGAACTCCTCCCAGGCCAGTCTACTCAGTCGACCATGCCCTGTGCCCGATCGACCGAGCCAACTAGTCGTTAGGAAATATAGCCAGAGTACCCAGTCGACCGAGCCATGTTCCAGGTCGACCCGGAAAACTAGTCGTTGGCCAATATGAATGTTGGACCCGGTCGACCGAAGGGTCATGGGGTCGACCGAGCCAACTAGCTATTGGATTGTTTTTTCTATAAAAGTCCATTTCATTCCTCACCTTAGTAAGGCTTGTTGGGTGAATCTTTGGAACTGTATTGAAGCCTAAGGAAGAGGAATAAGTTGAGAAAGCTAGAGGGCAAATGGAAATCCAAATTTTTGAGATTTAAAGGTATATCTTTACAAGTTAAGGTTGATTTCCATTCCATTTGAAATCCATGCATGTTCAACTCTTTGTAACTCCACATCAGCATGATTTCTAACTTTAACTGAGTTGTTTCGCAAACACCAAATCATTTAAGCATATTAGATTGTTTTTGCAAACACTCATGTCTCAATCACATGTGTTTTAGTCTTTAAACTTCATACAACTTGTGTAGTATGTCTTTCCAAGTTGTTTTGAATATTTCATGTGATTAGCTCATCACTTCAATCATCAATTTCTATACTTAGATTTTCAAATGCGTCAAGCATTCACTTAAGAGCTTCATTTTAGAAATTGATTGAAGTAAACATTCATACACTTTGAGCACACACCTTAGCTACTTGTTAGTGTATGTTTGTATCTTGTTTTAACTTTCATATCAGCCTAATTAAGAGGCAAATGTATTGAGCTTAAATTGTATCTCTTTTAGTGTTTGTGTAGACACTACTTTGAGCGAAATTATTCTACTTGTAAAGGTTATTGCTTAGCCTAAAAAAAGCATCTTGTAGAGGTTATTGCTTAGCCTTGAAAAAGCATCTTATAGAGGTTATTGCTTAGCCTTGAAAAAGCATCTTGTAAAGGTTATTGCTTAGCCTAGAAAAGCACATTGATAGGTTGTTGTTTAGCCTAGAAAAACATCATTGTAAAGGTTATTTCTTAGCCTTTTGAAAAGCATAGATAGTGGAAATCCGGTGGGGTGTTGGATCACAAGACGGTAGTGGATGTAGGCATTGAGGTCAAACCATTATAAATCATTGTGTGATGGTGCATGCCTTGTGGTGATTGTTTTAGTTAGGTTCCACATTTATTTACTTTATCATCACTTGTGACTAGTTAATTTTAAAGAAGTTAAAATTTGGCATAATTTGTCACTATTTTGTACCTCACCCTACTCACCCCCCCTCTAGGGTTAGGATCCCAGACTTTCATCTATTCTGTGGGCATCTCCTATTGGGGCAGCTTCTAATGCGATAGTTCGGGATGCTGGTGCCTCTGAAGCTTCGTTGCCGAGGCCTCAGATTCTTAGACTACGTCTCTAGAGCTACGTCTTCTCAGGTGACTTCCACAAAGATATCATCTTCTCAGCCTTTGTCTCCTGAAACTGTGACATCATAACTCACAGCTCTTCCAACCAATCATCTTGAAGAAGCTCCTGCCAATGAAGTCTTCTTCAATGAAAATTCGGTCAACTGGTCCCAAATACCCAACCTCATAGGCGATGTCTGGACCGATAAATTACTCAACAAAGAAGAGCAGATACCCGACCTCATAAGCAATGTCTAAACCGATAAATTACTCGACGAAGAAGAGAAGTTTTTGGATGCTGTTCAGGACTTGTTCTTGAAAAATGCTCCATGCAACGCGATCACTGAAGACGGCAATACTGCTACAAAGACGTCTTCATCAAATGACAAGAATCAACCCCTTGATCCCGAGAGTGGTCTTCCAAAAGGAGACCCTTCTCTAGAAACTCTTGAAGTTGGTAGAGGTACCCGCTCTGGCCGGGATTACCACAAAAATTACAACCAACCTTCTTCTTCCTATGTAAATACTTCAGGAAAGCAATATGTAAACACCCCAAGTGACAATAATAATGAAAATGCAGGCCTGAAGGAGGCTTTCAAGTACAACTTGATTGAGCACTTCAAAGATATACCTACACGACTGCACATCCTTGACTTATTACGAATGTCTCCACAAACTCTGATGGACCTGATTCTTCCATTCCTCCCCCATCCGTCCCCGGGGTCGCCTAAAAGGCCGAATGGAGGGAAGAAGGGGAGAAAGGCGAGTATCAACATTTTTTGTACAGGTATGCCAGAGTTTCTATTCTACTTGGAATTTAGAAATGGTGATCCGGAGATCCACCTTCGCAAGTACAAAAGGAAATCAATCTTTTTTTCTAACTTTCTATTGCATATATATTTAAGAAAAGAGACAAGGTTTTTTTTTTTGTTTGCTGTGAAAGGTGATTTTGTTTGCCGCGAAAGGCGATTTTGCCGTGAAAGGCGATTTACAAATCTCATCAAAATGAAAGACAAGAACCGTTCTCTTAAAGAAAATACAAAATGCAATAGAAAAGTGAGAGAATCTAACTTCTAAGGAGATTGCGGGGACAAGTTCAGATCGACGGTCGCAAGTCATGTATGGACTTTGCCATCGTCCTTCAGATGAGAACATGCGATGCTTTGATTCTTTTGGCTTGGCTTGGACTTCAGTTTTTTTTTTAGAGGATAAAGACCAAGGGAAGGTCCTATATCCAATAAAAAAATAAAGAGACTGGGTGAAAAGCCATGTCTAGGCCATGTTGAAGAAGAGAAGAGAGGGCTTTGCCTTGGGGGGATTGCCCGACTTCAATCACCTTGTGGTGTTTGTTGCAGCAGAATTTCTTCAAAGTAGCAGAGTTTCTAGGAATTCTGGACAATTTTTCTTGATTTTTGGGGCTTGGGTTTGGGATCTTTCTGGCTGATTTTTCTAATCCGTTCTTCTTGGAATGCTCTCCTATTTATAGGCCTTTGGTAGCCATTTAGGAGGGTTTATGAGCATTGATGGCTTTAAAGTTCCATGATGGGAGTAGTTACAAGTTTTTTAATTCTTGATTTTGTAACTCCTTTTTCCTTGAATCTGATTGGCCGAAGGAGAATGATGGGCATTTAATCACCTTTAATCTCCATGATGAGAGGAGTTTCATGGCTTTAATGCCATGATGGCTTTGACTTGTAACTCCCATTCTCTTGAATCTGATTGGGCTGTCCAAAATAATGAGTTAATGACCGCATTTAGTTGGGTCAATTAACAACATTAAGTGGTCGCCGAGGATTTGAAGAGTCGCGGGCCGTGCCGCGTCTTTTGGAATTCTTCTTGCGATGATTGACGATGGATCTTCATGTTGATCGATGTCGGTGTTAGGAATTTTGTGTATTGCAATTTGATGGATGCATTATCACTCTAGTATCATTTGAATTTTCACACATGCATTGTTTTAGAAAAACTTGAAATCTTGATTTATACATGTATTGTTTTTAAGACTTGTATAAAGGTTGATTTATGCATGTTTTGTTTTTTAACTTGGATGCATTTTAGTTTTGAAAAGAATTTTTATGTATCAAGCTAGCCTGTGTTTTATATCTTTCAAATCATTTTAGGCTTTTTGTGTTTCATGTTTTTAAACATCTTAATTTGATTTAAAACATGTTTCCAAGCTTGATTTAATGGCCCAAAAATCCCCTTCAAGAAAAACCTTCAAATATGCATTTTTGGGGGAATTTGGTCCCAAGCCAGGTCGACCCGCAGTGGGCTCGGTCGACCGGCCCAACAGGGGACCCGGTTGACCGAGCCCACTGCGGGTCGACCGGGAAAGAGCCGTTGGGGCTCTGTCAAATGGTCAGTTTTATGACCGTTGTGAAGGCTAGGTCGACCGGGCCCTGTTGCAGGTCGACTGAGGACTAGCCGTTGGGCTGTTTTGGGCTATAAATTCAAGTTCATTCCTTTGTCAAAGTTGGAGATTTGGAGATTTTTAAGCCATCTTTGAGGTGTTTGGAGACAAGACAAAGGGGATGAACTAAATGAGACCTAAGAGTCATTTGGAGAGCTAAAGCTTGGATTAATGAAGTTAAATCTCTAAGTAAGCTCTACCTCTCTTAATCATATGTTATATGCTTTGTTTAAATTATTGGTAAATAATTTTTAGCATGATAACTATGATGTGTTGAATCCATTCTTCTCTTAATCTTTGATCTAATTAAGATTGGATTCTTCACTTTGATTTCAATCCAAGTTGTTTTAAAATCTTCCTTAATCATGCTTAGCCAAAGTCTTTTATTTCTTTTAAAGCATGATTCATTTTCTTGGTTGAAACTTTATTTGTTGTTTTCATTCATTTAAACCTTAGTCAAATTTATTTGTTTTTGAAAACAACATTGCACATGCATCACATGTTCTATGTTAATCATTTTTATACAACTTGTGAGTCCTTGATTTTCATATCATTAACAAGTTGATATTCATACATGTGATTTGCATTAAACTTCAATCAAATCTTTTATGTGCCTTAAACTTTGAAATGCTTTAAGCATATATTAATTGAGCTTTGTTTTTAACTTGATTGAAGTTATCACACACACACATCATGAGCATAATACACATTTGCATTCATATAGTGTTTGTGTGAGTTTGTTTTTCACTTTCATATTAGCCTATTTAAGAGGCAATTCCATTGAGCTTAAATTGTATCTCTTTGAGTGTTTTTGTAGACACTTCTTTAAGAGAAATCTTTTTCTTGTAAAGGTTATTGCTTAGCCTAAGAAAAGCATTGTGTAAAGGTTATTGCTTAGCCTAGAAAAACATCTTGTAAAGGTTGTTGTTTAGCCTAGAAAAACAACATTGTAAAGGTTATTGCTTAGCCTATTGAAAAGCATAGATAGTGGAAATCCGGTGGGGTGAATAGATCACAAGCCGGTAGTGGATGTAGGCATTGAGGCCGAACCACTATAAATCATTGTGTGGTGGTGAATGCGTTGTGGTGATTCTTTTTAGCTTCCACATTTTGTTTGTTTATCATTACTTGTGACTAGTTTATTTTTAAGAAGTTAAATTGTCTTAATTGGTCACATATTGTAGCTCACCCTATTCACCCCCCCCTCTAGGGTTAGATCCCAGGACTTTTAGTCGAATGATCATGCAACTTCAGACATAGATTGCTAACAACAGGCCAGTACTATCTGTCTTGTTGATTTCTCGATTGGTCGGACAGAAAGTGTACTTTCTTGGTCAGCCGGTTGGCGATCTTGGAGCGATCGATGACGATTTCATGCTCTTGACGGCGGATCCGAGATGTTGGCGAAGATCGGTCGATTTCGAGCATCAAAAATTAGATTTTTGGAAAACTAGAGTGACTGGAATTCCCAAAACACAAAAGGATCGGAAAACAGGCCTTTCGGCGGAAATCCGGCGATCCGGACTTCCAGGGTCCCCGGCGACCATGGGGTTTGGTCCCCTTTGGTCGCCTTTTCTTCAACCGTTTTTCGAGCTTTTTCAGTCCTTTTTTCTCCTTTATTTTTCTTGACATATTTCCTCATTTTTTGGCTTGATTCTCTCGAAGAAAACCCGAAGAGAAGTCGTGCAAAACCGGAGCACAAAGTTTTCTATTTTTCGGAAAAGTCGAAGACCTTGCCATGCAGAGTTGCCGATTTTTTGTCAAGTGTCGAAACTAGGTCAAACGATGTCGGAATGACCATAAATCTGAGGTGAAGCCACTTGAGCAGTAGATAGGACTAACCATGGGATTTTGTTTGAGTTTTGAAGCTATTTAGGGTCCTGTCGCTGCTAGGCTTGTTTTCGCCGTGAGGAAGATGTCGCGCTTTGATGTGCGGTCAACCGATGTCCGATTGACCTAAAATTTGACAGGGAGCCTATTGGGGTCATTTTGATATGATCCATTGGCTCCGATTTGGATGCCATGGTCCCAGGGTGCTCCGCCGCCAGTAGCCTTGATTTTGTTTCGGAGCGTCAAAGTCGGGTCAAACATTGTCGGAATGACATGAAATTTGACGTGCAACCCTTTTGGAACAGGTTGAAGCCGCCCATGTGCTCTGTTTGATGAGTGATGGCTTCGGTGGTTCTCGTCGTCGAGAGGCTTGATTTTATTGCTCGAGGTTTGATGGAGGGTCAAGCGTTGTTGGTTTGACTTGAAATTTGGCATGGAGCCTTTTGGAGGTATTTTGAGACCATCCATAGGCTCTGATCGAAGTTTTGATGTCTTCGACGCCGTCGCCACCATGAGCGCCTGTTTGGCTACCGGTGGAGTAAAGTTGGGTCACATGATGTTGGAATGGCCCGAAACTTCATGTGAACCCCTCTTTTGGTTGTCTTGAAGGATCTTGCAGTTTTCAAGGGATTCTGACAAGAGCTGATGCCTGAAGCAGCATTGCCTGTTTTGTAATAGGATGTAGCTTCTTGATCTTGAAGAGGCAAAGTGACATTTTTGGTGTCAACAAATGCCCCCTCGAGGTACAGCGACGAGTAGCTTTTGGAGTCGATGTGCCTCAAAGAGAAACTTGAAGGAGAGCTTTTGACTTAACCAAGAGTCTTTTGATAAGAATGGTTTGATCTTGCAGTAATGTTTGAGTTCAAACTTCCTTTGAGGATGCTTCATTGACTATGAGCTTGTAGTGGTGTTGAGCTTATCTTCAAGCTTCCTATCTTTTTTGGAATGTTTCCCATTTCTTCGGAATTGTCCCGAAATCATGCCCAAATTTCGCTAGAATTTTTTTAGCAAAATTCTATCACTTTGATGATTGATTTTTCCTTTTCCATCCTTTGCAGGTGGTTCCTCCAGAATGAAAAAGGGCAAAGAGCCTATTACTGATGAACCTCGTCGGTCTACCAGGTCTCCTAATGCGGCTGTTCAGCAGGCCTGGGAGAAGGTCCAGTATGTTGAGAAGAACTTAGAAGAATGTGACTCTCTCAACCCCGATGAGATGAGATAGCGATTATTCGCTATCATGGATGAGGAGTTTTATAGGATTATGGTAAACAAGTGTCCTTGGTTCATGGACGATCAGAGCATTGTGCCCAAGCCTACCTTTTTCTTTGGTGACGCAGTCCCTAACGACTTGACATACCAAAGGAGATGTTTTCAGTTCTTTTACACAGCAGATGGTGAGGAGAGAACTGTTTCTACCTGGTCGACCTTTGATCGCACTATCTCGATCATGAGCCTTTATCCCACGTGTCCCAAGAGGGAAGATCCTCCGAGTTGGATGAAGAGGACTAACGTGATCAAGACCAGGGTTTTTGTTGGCGGCCTTTCCAGTTATGCGGAGAAGTCGCCTGTCCGTATGGACATGTTGATGCCCTCCAGTGGCTACCAAGGTTCTGACCATCCGTCGGTCACTTTGGAGACCAGTTGGCCTTGGCATTTTCGGGGTGACGACAGCAATTGGGTGAAGCCTTTTCGACTTCGTGGCCGTTTCAGTGCTGATTCGGGCTGGGAATCATGGACTGATCACACCCTACAGGTTGGTGGAGCCATTTTGAAGGAGGCCGGGATCTTCGACGCTGTTCACGCTTTTTGGAAGACAGTGGTTTTCTTTGATGAGGCATTCATGGCCATGCTAGAGTCATTCCTTCCACAAACCAACACCTTCATTGTGACGAACGGTGAGATTGATTTTACTTTGAAGGAATTAAGCGCCATCATCGGGCTGCCTATCCTTAGCAAACTCTATGAGAAGTTTATGCCTATCGACAACATCCTTGAGGAGTAGTCTGAGGAGTTTAGGCTCTTGTACTTTCAGCTCGTCGCCTTCTATGATTTTTTTAAGAAGAAAGAGGGTTCGAAAGTCCGGCGTAGCAGTTGGAAGAATTGTAGCTCCAACTTCTTTGATGGTGGAGAGTCTTCTGATGGTATAACTCAAGATGCTAGGGCCAAGAACCCAGGTTTGAAGAAGATCTCTGTCATACGAGATGACTTGAAGAAGTTCTTAGGAAGTACAGACGCCATTTATCCTGACATTACACTGCGGAGAGATCTCGCTGTTTACCTCACTTAATGGTTGGGTGAGGCTGTTTTTGCTGGAGGAGATGGAACACACATCAGGCCACACTATACTTTTCTGGCTTGTCAGATGGTGCTCGGAGAGTGGCTTGCTTTGGTGCCAGCTCTTTACTCCTACTTGTGTACCTAACTGCAGGCTGCTACTTTTCTGGTTCGGCTGGGGCTCCCTATGAACAGGGTATTTTCAGCCCATATTTTCTATTCATGGTATGTATACCACTATCCCGGCTTCCATCGATTGGGAGTTGCACAAGATGATGACCCTTTCATGATTCGGTTGGCTAGAGGGACAACCGTTTCCGAATCTCTTTTGTCTGCCCGTTTGAGGATCCGACGGTTCAGGGATGTTGAGATCGGGCAGTCTTTAGTAAAGCTTTCTCTGGATTTGTGGAAGAAGGCTTTTGATTTTGGTGCCTCTCGCAATTCCACCAGGGCAGGGTCAGGAAGACACTACTCCTTGACTGACGTAGAAAAGGGGTGGCTTTTCAACATACGTGTTGGCACAATGGTGTACCGTAGACATCTTTTTGTTGACATCCAGCCGTATATCCCCTCGCGTTTTGCGCTGCAATTGGGCCATGGTGAAGCGTTTTGGAGGTTTGCAAGACGGGAGGAATGCACGGGCCTTTTACAGTGTGGAGGACACTACCGCCATGATTTCCTATCCTGAGTTGCCCATTTTCCGGACTGCTGGTTTCACGAAATGGTTCGTGGAAAGCTTTTCAGTGTACTGGGGGCTTTCCAAGAAGGAGCTTGATGTCAAGCAATCTCCTTGGAAGGGTCCTGGCAGATCAGATGGAGTCCGGCGAGAGGAAGTTTTGGCTTTCCTTTCCGGAGAGAAGCAGAAGATCGACATTCTCAATGAACAGGACATCATCAGATCAAGAGTTGTACAAGAGATACCTAGTGAGGTCTTGTAAGTCCATGGGGATCCGAACCCTAGAGGGGGGTGGAATAGGGTGAGCTTCTTTTATGACCAATTTTAACAATTTTAACTTCTTTAAAACAAACTAGTTATAAGTGATGATTATCAAACAAAATGCGGAAGCTTAAAGAAAACAATCACCACAAAGCAAGCACCATCACACAAGGATTTATAGTGGTTCGGCCTCAATGCCTACATCCACTACCGGCTTGTGATCCAACACCCCACCGGATTTCCACTATTTATGCTTTTCAATAGGCTAAGCAATAACCTTTACAATATGCTTTCCAAGGCTAAGCAATAACCTTACATTGATGTTTTTCAAGGCTTAACATCAACCTATACACTATGCTTTTATAGGCTAAGCAATAACCTCTTCAACCACAAGGTTGGTTATCTCTCTAATTAGTGTCTAACATACACTTGATAGAGATTCTATTAAGCTCATTACATTGCCTCTTAAATAGGCGGATATGGAAGTGAAATACTAATACACACTCACACTATGAATGCAAAGATGAAAACACATGAAGTGTGTGTGTGTGGTCCTCAATCATTTAGAAAATGAAAGCTCATAAATGTATGCCTAAGGCTTTTGAAAGTTTTAGCTCAAAAACATTTATGATTGAGGAAGTAATGCAATCACATGTTAAAAGTAACAACTTGTTAATGATATCAAAGTTACACAAGTTGTATGAAATGGATTAGCTCTAAACATGTGATGCATAGGGATGTCAATCAAATCAACATGAAGCTCAAAACATAAAAATAGATTTGATTGAAAAGAGGGGACAAATCATATGTAATTATAAGGACAACTTGAAAATGATTTACCAATCAAAGTAAGGCAAGTTGTGAAGCATTAAAACAATAATACACATATGATTTGTAATGATGTTGGATCCAAAACATAAGATACATTTGAGAGAGATTTTCTTATGATGGAAAAACAACAACCAATGATTCAACAAAGTATATGAATCATGTTACATATTTCATTAACATGATCTACTTAGATTTACCAAAGATAAAGTACTACTTTGATGAATCAATGGTGATGTATCCAAAACAATAGATCTATTCAAAATATAACACATGCTAAGGATACAACACATCATAGGTTAACATGTTACAAGATTTACCAATGATAAAACAAAACATGAAAACATATGATTTGTAAAGAAGTTGAGTCCAAAACATAAGATACTTTTGAAAGTGATTTTCTTATGATGGAAAAACAACAACCAAAGATTCAACCAAGTATAGGAATCATGTTACATATGATTTACCAAGTTTCTTTCATTAACATGATCTACTTTGATTTACCAATTCAAGTACTACTTGTATTGAATCATATGGTGTTGTATCCAAAACAATAAATCAACTCAAAACATAACACATGTTAAGGACACAACACAAACATAGTTTAACATGCTAGAAATGATTTACCAAAAATAAAACAAAAGCATGAAAACACATGATTAAGGAAGGAAGAGCCTACTTGGTGGTTTAACTTCATTAATCCAAGCTTTAGCTTTCCTAATCATCCCCTTCATCCCTTGGTTCTTTTCCCTTTTGATATGCCTCAAATCCTCTCAAGGAGGGGTTAAAAATTCCCAACTTTTGGCAAGGGAAAGAACTCATATTTATAGCAAAAAGTTGCCAACGGCTAGTCCTCGGTCGACCGACAAAGAGGTCTCGGTCGACCGGGAAGGCACAACGGTCAGATTTCTGACCGTTGGAGGTTTCAGTTCAAAACTGCAGATTTTACCTCCAGTTGTCTCGGTCGACCGAGACCTGCCTCTCGGTCGACCGGCAACACTGCCGGGACTCCTCCCTTTGCAAAAAATGCAACTTTTGCATATATGAAGGTTTTGCTTGGGGGACCTTTTTGCCTACTAAATCAAGCTTTAAAAACATGTTTTAAAGATTCTAATGGTTTTTAAAACATGACATAAAAAGCCTAAAAAGATTCAAAACTCATAGGCTAGCTTGATTTTCTAAAACTCTTTTCTAAAACAAATGCATCCAAGATTTAAAAACAAATCATGCATAAATAGAAACTTTTACTAATCTTAAAACCAATGCATGAATAAATCAAGATTTCAAGTTTAACTAAAACAATGCAAGTGTGTGTGAATCAAATGATGCTAGAATGAAATGCATCCATCAAATTGCAATCTAGAAAATTCCTAACAGGTCTTAGAACAGCTAGAGGAGGAGGAGGCCAAGATCGATGCTTGGATGCAAGCGGAACCGACGAAGACTTCCATGGAGTCCACTGGGAAGAGCAGACCATCCGGTGAGGAATCAAGCGGAGATCCTGACTTTGACAATGGGGCGGGTACTTCAAGTAAACCAACCCATAGAAGCAAGAGGAAGAGAGGGTAGTGCCGTAATAAGAGACGGCACGAAGACTCTCCTGATTTAGAAGTCCCTCTCACCATTGCTAAAGAGATTTCAGGGGATGCTGATGAGCCTCCAGAAAAGAGGAGCTGAGAAGAAGAGATCATTGGTGAAGGTATGATTCCTCCTCTTTCTCTTTCCACTTCTTTCATTGAAGTTTCTTTTATTTTTTATTTTTCTTTCTCTCCTTTTTTTAGTGGAAGATGATGATTTGGTGATGCCTGAGGTTTTGGCTGATGAACCAGTCACAGATCCAATTACGGCATCTGAAGAAGAACCGAGGGACTCTGGGGTGATTCCGGAATCTTCACCTAGTATGACTTTTTTGTATTTTCTTTTTTTTTTTTGTCTGTGCTGTCATTTGCTAACATGTTGCTTGTTTTCTTGTCAGCTGACTTGCCACAAGATTCCAACGATTTCGAGCCATCCATGGATGCGGCCTTTGACGACGCTTCGGATGAACTCATGGAGGCAGAAAGTATTCCGCCGATCGTCGAAGAAGGTATTTGTAGCAATAACCCTGATGATAATGATTTTTTCAATAGGATCATATTCATACCTCTTTTGTTTTGTTTTGCTGGCAGATTGTGAGGTAGCAGAAGAAGTTCCTCCGTCTTTTTCAGTGCCAGAGCAGGGGATGCTTGCAGTTGAACCAGAAGTAGGGACTTTTTCTTCCAGTTTTAATGCAGCAGAGATGAAATCTTCTGAGCAGATTCCTTCGCCTGTGTCTCCGATTAGATAGAGCTTAACGATCACTCCTCCAGCAGGACATGACATGGGCAGTCGACAAATGGAGAGGGGCGAGCCTTCATCTGGGCCATCTCTTGAGTATGCGAAGAAAGTTTTGAGCTCATGGGTCAAAACTCTTTCTTCTGGCCATTTTGAAGCTGGCTTTGGCATGATTAAGCATGTATAGGACATCCTTACTGATAGCGAAGAAGTCGGTTTGGACATTGCAAGTGCGAAGGCTTTCGTTGATGAAGTCATAGCTCTAGGTGTCACGCCCCCGAACTAGAACCTCGGGGGCGGGAGATGGGATTAAAGCATAAATATATTTTACTTCTCCCAGGATCCGCGTGTGTGAAGACAACACATTCCAACACGTTCTGAATATTTTGCGGAAGCATTTGTGGCGTTGCGACCCGGAGTCCGTGGCCATCGGATTCCGTCTCGCACTCAACCTTTAGCATATAGCTATTATATCAAGAATCATATCAGACTGGAGTAACCATCACAATAAATTACAGAGCTGACAGTAACAGGATATTACATTCCCAAATATGTTCAAGTTACAATTATCAATGTACATTAATTAAGAACCCCAAGAAAAAGGCTAATAAAAGCCATACAACAATAAGCTATAAACTACTACCCAAAAGTGACGTAGCTCCGATGTCAAGCTCAATGTCTACATGACATAGCCGACAAAACAACCTGCAAAACATGGCTCCAAAGCCAACAAAAACACTCATCTCGGGACGAAGAAATTTGAACCTGAGTACCAAAAGTAGTGGGTCAGACGCGACGGTCTGGCTGGTGGATGAAAAGATAACAAATATACTGAAGAATAAAACATAAGATAAATCATGCTATTCGATCAAATACTGCATATGATTAAACGGGTGCAAAGTCGGGAATCTCGGGGGAAAACCTGTATTCATTCCAAGCATGGGTAAAACATGACTATCTAATAAAACATGTGTTCATTTGAAACTTAAGTAAAAACATAAGTATACAACAAACCAGACATTCATAGCAGTCTAGCAAAACCAAAGTCCATTTGAAACATATGTGAAAATACGGATATTTAACAAACCGGGTGTTCGTTTAAAACAAGTGTAACCAAAGAAATCTGACAAGACTAATGTTCATTTAAAACATATCTCAAAGCAGGGATATTTAACAAATCGGATATTCATTTGAAACCGGTATAAACATAGTGATCTGGCAAAACGAGTGTCATTTGAAACATATTTCAAAGCATGGGTATTTAACAATTCGGGTATTCATTTAAAAACAGGTATAAACATAGATATCTGACAAACCAAATGTCCTCTAAAACAAGGCACGTATATTTAACAATTCGGGTATTCCTTTAAAACACGTGTAATCATATAAATCTAGCAAAATCATTGATCGTATGGAACATATGTAAAAGCATGGTTCTTCACCCAACCGGCATTCATTTAAAACATGTGCGGGTACAAAGGACAGAAAACAATATAATAATAACTGAATTTACATTGGAGAATATTAGCACTTGTTTAAATAACGACTTTCATAAAGGAAACGAATCATTTATCGGAAAGCAAGTAAACAATATAAAACATGTCGGGTATCCAAGGAATCGGGAACTAGCAAGATGGCAATCACAAGAAGCTAAGTCCTCTATCACCGAAGTGACAAGAGTATAACGGGACGTTGGTCTCAGTCACACAAGGTGAGGAGACTCAACGTAAATCATATATACAATATAAATATACGGGAACGGGACCACGGTAGCGAACCGGGTATCGGGACGGGACCACGGTAATAACCGGGTATCGGGATCCAAACTGCAGCTGGCGGGACGGGAGAGGGATTTCCAAGTCGGTGGATCAAACCGACAAGGTATCCAAGCTTAGTGATGCCGACTCATAGGTCAAAACCAATCGAGACATATGCAAGTAAATCAAGTACAGTAAATAAATGGGTAAAACGGGGGTGCTCAAGGGCACACTGTCACTTCATATCGGGCAATACATTTCGGGACAAATAACTGTTACCAGAGTAACTTCAATGCTTTCGGGAAACAAGTCATGTGATGCAAATCTCGGGAAATGAGGAAATATAATGCACTATACCATTTCGGGAAGAATACTGATTGCAAGATCTATTTAAGTGAATAGGGGTCCCGTATGTCGATTATAATAATTACTTGGTACTCCTTGAGTTTGAAGACATTCCGGGCTCCTTATGCACTTTTACTATTTTAAAATCTTAACATGAGCTTATGGGTAGTACTAGATGTTACAATAGCAAGAATCAAGATTATAAACGGTCCATCCTAGGCATGACATGAATCCGGAAACATCGAGCAACCGATTCAGTCATCGGAAGGAATATAATTAGCGATAACCAAGGAAATAGACTTGTGTTTAGATATAAAGAAGATATCGCGTCGTTCCATCCCGTTCAAGATTGAAATGGATTAACTCCGATGCCACCGAACCAACCGTGAGGCGTGTCGGCTCAAGACATTCTCACACATGGTCCAAACAGTCCAAAGAGGGTAGCCAGGGTCCCACCTAGAACCAAGAATTAGTGTCTAAATCAACACCATTCTTTTCTTTCAGTTCCCTAGTCTTAGAGACCTTAGATTAGGGTATAATTGGTCTTAACACTAAGGTATATACCCCTAGGACTCATAGAAAGCCCAAAGGTTTCCAAAAAAAAAAACACAATATCAAATTTCATTGGACTCAAACTGAAAATGCACAGGGTCCGATCGATCGGCCCAAAAAGCCTTACTGTTAAAAGACAGGCCGATCGATCGGCCTGTAGGTCCGATCGATCGGACCTGGGCGTGCAGCAGGTCCGGGACACTGAATTTTTCCTTCCTTTTTCCTTTCCTTCTAACACTTCAACAACCACATAGAACTACAATCAAGATGACTTCAACACATATTTTCCAAGACATTAAAATGAGCTAAAGAGCTCCTCATTTCAAGTTTCTCCCTTTCCATTCTTTCCATTCTTTCCATTCACAATAAATCTCAAGGTGGAGAAAACTCATTCGTGTGAAACCATTTGAAACCTTGACAATATGATGCATACATTTTCCAAGCATGAACAAGAGGGAAATAACTCATCAATAAGCACATTTCGAAATCAATATTAATCATAGTGAAGACAACTACTAAAATCACCAAAACCCTTAATGAAACAAGATTTTTTCTCACAAAACATGTTAATAATAAAAACAATCCATTCATCCACTTGCCTTTGACTCTAATCAAGCAACCCAAGTTCCTAATCACCTCTCAAGCTCAAGATCCACAATCTCTACAAAAACCCCCAAAACAAACCCTAAAATGGGTTAAACAATGCAATGACAAGGAAACCTTTCAATAATCAAGGTGGAGCTTCTCTAAGGCTAGAAGATTACAAATCTAGAAGATGGGAAGAATCACTTACTTGCAAGGTCCTCTAATGGACAAGGTAAGCTCAAAGGAAGTCTTGTGATGGAGGGTTCTCTTCACAAATGGTATCAATGGAAAGCTTGCAAGATGAGGAACAAGAAGACGGTCTCCATTTCTTGATTGATGAACTATTGGTGTGGCTTGGAGATGAAGAAGCAAGAAGAAGAAGAGGAAACACAAGAGCAAACCCTAGGCTCAGTTGTGTGCTGGAGCAATGGAGAGGAAATGAGCAATGAAGGGGATGGGTTCCTCTTATAAACAAGTGAGGTTTGGGTCCCACAACTTAAGGGACTTGGGTGGCTGAAATCATCTAATTCGGGACCTCGGACGGATTCGACGAAGAAGGAAGAAATGATCGTCGAAATATCTAGTTTCCAAAAAGTATATGTTTCGCGGGTTTCGGGAATATCAAGTTTTGGGTACAGATTTGGTGTGAAATGACTGTTTTGCCCTCAAGGCCAAGAAATCGGGTTTCGGGTTCTCAAATGGATACGGGGCCAACATGAAAGTTGTAGGATTCCTCAAGATGAATGCAACGGGCCAAAAACACAATACGAAACAAATCGGGAAAATCTCACAAGTAAATGCAAAGCCGAAAAGGGAACCCCAAAGGGCCCCACAAGCTACCAAAGCACTCAAAAGCCCAAAACTAGAAGAAAACCATTCTAGCTCACAAACTCAACCCAACAAATACTAATCCCACTAAAAGAAACTAATCCACAAATAAAACAACACTAATCCAAGAGATTAGGGGTCGGGTTCTCACACTAGGGAACAAGTGGAATGAAACCAAGAGCTTCCCAAGTGGTGACTTCTTCAATGAGATGTTTTTGAAGCCTTCCGGCGAGGTCAAGTCTGAGCTGAATGAGATCTCGCGGACTCGTAAGCAATTCGTTCGAAAGAGGAACATTACCGAGTTGGCTATCATTAAGCTAACAGAAGATCCGCGTCGTGTTGATTGAGAGGTCATTGAGACCAGGTAGCGTCTTGAGCTATTGGAGGAACAAGCTGCTGCAAAATGGGCCGCCATTGTGGAAGCTCGTGCCAGAGAAGGGACTCTGATTTGCCAAGTCGAGGAGGCTGAGAGCAATCTCCAGAGGAAGACTCAAGAGTACGAGCAATGACAGATTCTTTGGGAAGAGCTTCCTCGTGCTGCAGATGGGTCGCGGCGTTCTGCCGCATTTTATGGGAAGATTTTGAATAAGCGTGGCCCGGAAGCTTTAGAGGCTAAGGCCAAGAGTCTGCTTGAGGAGTTGAGTCTTTGGTTGAAGCCCATGTGAGACTGAGTTCCTGATTCTTGTAACAAACCTTTTTCTTCTGTTTTTGGTACCCGTGTATACACATATTTTTTTTGGTACTCTTTCTTTTGTAGTGCTTATGGACATTTTTTTAGCACTTCTCTTTTTTTTGTATTCCCTCTTTTCACTCAAATTCTTTTGTGATAAATTCAAGTAATAGTGAAATGGGAATGTTTGTTTGGAAATTTGATCAAAAGTTTGTCATTTTGTGAAAAACCTTTTGTCAAATGGTTGTTTTGGGGTGAAAGCTGAATTTTGAGACGGCATGAAAGCCGAATTTTGAGATGGCATGAAAGTCAAAATTTGGGCTGGCATTGAAGTCGGAATTTTGTGGCGTAAAAGCCAAAATTTGGGATGGCATGGAAGCCGGTTTTGTTTGTGGCATGGGAGCCAAAATTTTGTTTATGGCATTGATAGTCGGGATTTGTTTTTGGCATGGCAGTCGAAATTTGTTTTTGGCATGGAAGCCAAATTTTTGTTTGTGGCATTGGAGCCAAATTTTTTGTTTGTTGCATTGATAGCCGGGATTTGTTTTTGGCATGGAAGCAGAAATTTGTTTTTGGCATGGAAGCTGAAATTTTGTTTGTGGCATTGATAGCCGGGATTTGTTTTTGGCATGGAAGCCGAAATTTGTTTTTTGGCATGGAAGCTAAATTTTTGTTTGTGGCATTGATAGCCGATTTTGTGGCGTTTATAGCGGATTTTTGTGGCGTTTATAGCCGATTTTTATGGCGTTTATAGCCAATTTTTGTGGCATTTATAGCCGATTTTTGAAAGCCAAGTTTTGATTTGTTGGCGTGAAAGCCAGGTTTTGTGGTGTTTATAGCCAATTTTGTGGCGTTGATAGCCGATTTTTGGCATGAGAGCCGGGTTTTGGTTTTCAAAAATGCAAGTATCGACTAAAAGTCGCCTCCCTACTAAATGGTCTTGCAAGTATCGATGGAATGTCGCCTCCTTGCTCATTCGGTTGTGAGTATCGATGGAATGTCACCTCCTCGCGAATTTGGGTGCAAGTATTGACTAAGCGTCGCTTCCTTGCTTTTCAAAAAATTATTTTGCGGGTACTGACTTGATGTCGTTTCCCCACGATTTTTGAAATTTACGGTTTTCTCAGACCTTTAAATTTGGGTTGTGGATATCGACTAAAACGTTGTGTCACCACGATTTTGAGGTTTCGGAAGTATCGAATGGGATTCGCATCCTTCCGATTTTTTGGTTTTGCGAGTATCGACTAAGCGTCGCTTCCCCACGGTTTTTTTTTTTTTTTTGGAAAAACCATTTTTTTAAAGACACGAGGGTCATAAATTTTGACCTAAAACCATTTTGGTGGTAAAAGTTAGGGTGGACCAGGGTGGAAATCCCTGAGTCCTAATTTTTGTTTCAAACCATGAATTTTGGGTTTAAGGATCGAAAACTTGGTCAAGTTAGGAAAAGGTTTCAAAACTTGGATTTTTTTGTTTTTTAACAATGAAACGATGAAAGTAAGCATTGTTTTGGATTTTTTTTTTAGAAATCTCAATATAAGGATGAAAAATCTAAATGAAGCGGGTTTGACGAGCGAGTACCTGAGAATGGGCTTTGGCCGTGCAGGCATTGCTCTGACCCAGTGGCATAAGTCTTCAAGGGTAGTACCGCTTCAAGAACTTGTCGTTCATGGGCAACATACATCTGTCACCTTCCATATTTAGGAGAGCATATGCGTCGTTGGAGAAAACCTTGTCGATGACGTAGGGTCCTTCCCATTTTGGTTCGAATTTCCCTTTGGATTTGTGGGCGAAAACCATTGGCCCTTTTACTGCGAGAACCAAGTCTCCCTTTTTGTAGGCGCGTTGCCGGACCCTTTTGTCGAAAGATCCTGCCATGCGTGCTTGGTAAAGCTCAATGCTTTGTCGAGCTTCGAGCCATCTCTCGTCGAGATTGTCCAGCTCTTGGAGTCTCAAATTGACATTACTTTCTTGAGTCATGTCATTTTGTAAAGATACCTTTAGGGGAGGAATTTGTACCTCCAAGGGCACGACAACTTCGCATCCACAAACCAAGGAGAATGGTGTGCTATGGGTTGGTCCTCGAACGATGGTTCGGTGGCCCACAAAGCTTCGGAAAGTTTGTCGCTCCAGTCTCTTTTGTGACTAGAGACCATTTTCTTGAGGATCTTGCAGAGTGTCTTATTGAAGGCTTCTGCCAATCCGTTTGCTGCCGGATTATATGAAGTCGAAGGACAACTTTGGATTTTGTATTTGTCGCAAAACCTGTAGAATTGGTGATCCCAAAATTGTGGTCCGTTATCATGGACGAATCTTTTAGGTATGTCGAAGCGACAAATAATGTTGGTGCGCAAGAATTGAAGGACTGATGAGGTCTTCATATCGTTGAGCGCAAATGCTTCTGACTACTTGGAGAAATAATCCGTAGCGGCAAAGATGAAGCGATGGCCTTTGCTTGACGGGGGAGAGATAGGACCTATGATGTCCATACCCCAAGCTTCGAACGGCTATGAGATTGTTGTGGGGTGTAGCCATTCGGAGGCATATGAACATAGTCTCCATGAACTTGGCATTGGCGGCAGCGTTTAGCAAATTGCATGGCGTCAGCTACCATGGTAGGCCACTAATAACCTAACCTTTTTATCTGATCGTAGAGCTTAGGACCGGCTTGATGGGTTCCACAAAGACCAGCATGAACTTCTTTGAGCATTTCCTCGGCCTTTTGTTGTGACAGACAGCGCAGAAGTACTCCGTCAAAGGATTTTCTATAAAGGATTTTTGAAGGTATATCCAAATGAAAGTTTGGGGCTCATCTTTGAATGCCTACCCGTTCTTTTGGATCTTCAGGGAGGATTCCGAACATGGTGTAATCAATGAACGGATCTCTCCAGTTGCCGATTGGAGGTTTGAGGATGGAGATCCGACTTCCGGCCAATTGGTGGCATTCAACAACTGCTTGGTGTGTGTTAAGGGGGCAGAGTATCCTTCTTTCATACACTGTAATTTGCATGTTTTCCCCTTCCTGGATTGCCATGGATGCGGCAAGTCCGGCCAGGGCATCTGCATGGATGCTTTCACCTCTGAGGATGTGGGTGATGTGACAGATGTCAAACCTTTGGCGAAGCTATTGTGCCTTGTTGTAGTAAGGCAATAGATCAGGCTTCCTGACTTCAAATTTCTGATTCATCTGGTTGACGATCAGTTGAGAGTCTCCAAAGACTTCCAGCATGGTGATGCCGGGTTCGAGGGCTAGGTCTAGTCCTACGATTAGAACTTGTTATTTAGCTGCATTGTTTGAGCATGGTTTCAGTAGCGAGAAAGCATGTGGAATCATGTATTTGTCAGGGCTAACAAAGAGGATGTCAACTCACGAGATCAGATTTCTTTTTTCATTTGTCCTAGTTGCACCGTCAAAGTACATGTCCCATGAGGCATTTGGTGAGAAATTCTCCACGTTGTAGATAGATTCGTTTGGGAGATCATCTCTGAGTGGGGAATCTTTAGGCAACAGATGTTCTGCGAGAAAATCTACTAGAGCTTGGCATTTGATTGCCTTTTGTGGTACATACCTGATATCAAATTGTGATAGGAGGATGGACCATTTTGTCAGTCGGGCATTGAGAGAACCTGCTTTTGTGACAATGACCTTTAAGAGGTTGATCCTTGAAATCAGGTAGACTGTGTCCGAATAAAGGTAGTGACGTAGTACTGAGAAAATCACTGCAAGGCATTCTTTCTCGACTAGAGAGTAGCAATGCCCCGCACCTACCAGCATACGGCTGGGGTAGTATAGAGCAGTTTCTTTTCCCTCGTCATTCTCTTGTGTGAGCAGAGCGCCCAAGGAATGGTTGAGAGCTCTTGTGTACAAGATGAATGGTTTTCCATTGGTAAGGGCAGCCAACACTAGAGGTTTGGTCAGGTATGACTTGATATCTTGAAATGTTGCTTCACATTCAGTATCCCAAACAAAGTTCACACCTTTCTTCATCAATCGAGAGAAAGGACGGCATTTCCCCGAGAGATTGGAGATGAACCATCTGATGTATGCCAATCTTCATTGAAGTCCTTTCAATTCTCTTAAGGTTCTTGGAGAAGGCATTTCTAGAATAGCCTTGACTTTGATGGGGTCAAGTTCTATTCCAGCTTTCCGAACTAAGAATCCGAGGAACTTACCCGACGAGACGCCGAAGAAGCATTTGAGGGGATTCATTCGCAGTTTGTGTTTGCGAAGTCGGAGGAAGACTTCCCGAAGGTCTTTTAGATGGTCTTCTTTTATTTTGCTTTTGATGGCGAGCTCATCAACGTAACATTCGACTGTCTTATGCTGTATATCTTGGAATATTTTCATCATAGCCCTCTGATATGTGGCACCAGCATTTTTCAAACCAAATAGCATGACAGTGTAGCATTACACGCCAAATGGGGTCCGAAATGATGTGTGTTTTTCATCTTCAGGATGTATCTTTATCTGATTGTAGCCGGAGAAGTGATGAGAATGTAAAATGTTATATTTTTCTCCCTTAATCTTTAGTCCTGTATACTCATTTGATGCCTAAATGTACTCATTATTCTTATATTTTGATTTAGGATGCAAATGGAGGCGTTAATTGCTAAACGAAGCTAATTGGGCGATTTTAGACAATTTTCGCATCACTTCGCAAGCTGGGCATAACTCTCTCATCCGAGCTCCAATTGAGATGATTTAAGATACTTTGGAACGTTGAAAGAAGGTGATCATATTTGATGCTGAATGAATGAAGCTGATTAGGAACCGGGTCTTGTTTAGCGGAAATCAAGCAGAAGGGCATTATGGTAAATCTGAAGAAATCAGGAGTTCGTCGAAACATATCCAATATTGGGCTCATATTGTGCAGAACGAAAAATAGTGCAACTATAATTCTTGGGTCGAGTCCAACAGAAGTCTGAATGAGAAGATATGGTCAAGAAGAAGATTTTTACTAAGTTAGAATTTAATTGATTATTTTATTAATTTCCATCTCCAATCCCAAGCCACTTCAAATTCCCTCAACACTCACGGGTGCATTCCATCTCCAACGTCTTCTTTCTATTCTCTCTTTCATCTCTCATCCTCTCCTACTTTATCTCTCCCTCATTCCTTTTCTCTCCATCACATGGGCCCAATTACCTATATTTTCTCTTCTCCCCTAACCTAACCCACCTCTATAAATACCCATAACACAACATTCAAACAGGACTCTCTCCACCCACGTATTCTTCCTCTTGCTCTTTCTCTTTCTTTTCTTCTTTTCTTTTAATTTTGCAAGTTAGCATGGCCCTGCGTGGCTAATTTTTTGTAATTGGTTGAAGGAGACTGAAGCCTCGGAATAAATACTGTGAGATCTAATTTATTTTCATTGTTCAATTTATGCTTTGAATATGGGTTGTTCTTCTCTGCTTAATTTGTTATCATGATTGTTTCGTTTAATTGCTAGGATGCATACTAGTATATTTTTCGTTGCAATCTATAGCTAAATTAGAAATCAAATCCGTAATTGTTTGATCCCTCAAATTTACGAAGCAACTGATATTTAATAACTTACTGCGTCAGTAATTGTTAGATATTAGGAAGAACACTTTGCTAAATTAAATGCAACCGCGTGTGCTTGTGTTATTTGGGTTCATCAATCTCTCTGATTTTAATGCTTTTACTAAATCAAATCTATAGCGCTTGTCTTGGGTTGTTTAGTAATTAGGGTTAATTAGAGCACGGGTTTTCTAATTAACTAATTAAGGAGGTGGGAATTTAATTCCAACGATGAATATTCAAAGTGTTAATTGATTTATTTTTGCATCAATGATCAGTTCTGAATTTCCGATGGTGGATGTTAGCTTTGACCAATGCTTGCTTATTTGATTGAACTTGTTATTTTGTTGTTATTTATTTATTTATTTATTTATTTTCTCTTTCAACATAGACAAAACCCCTCATCTTTGATCACATAGCATAAAATTTGGCTAAACACTCTCCGTGGGAACGATCCTTACTCGCACTACTACATATATTTTTAGGAGTAAAGGTTTTATTATTTTTGGGTGCCTGCGACAGCACAGCTAAAATTTTGGCGTCGTTGCTGGGGAGTGATTCTAGTTGATTTTTGTGCTTCTTGTGATTTTCTAAGTACTGTGTGCACCTGCTGCTCTGTTTTTCCTCTTTGTTCTCTGTTTCTCTCTGACTTCATCTCTCCTCTTCATTACATCTCCTGTTTTTTTTTATTCAGGGTCGCTGCGCATAATGGGGGCACTGTTCTGGACTTTACGGACCGGATTTCTAAAGATCTGGACTGGTCCCGTTTTCTGTCACCGGATTTCCCGTTTTCATCGCCGGACTGGACGAAGAAGACCTGTAGCAGTTGCCTCAAGTCTTCGATTCTGGTTATCGAAACCAGAAGAAGACGAAGAAGAAGAGGTCTAGGTCCAGATTGGGTTTCATCCCGAGGAGAGATCAGAGAAGGGCTCTGGTGGGACACGATCAAATCTTGGCGCTTCTCATCGCTGGGATCGGACTGGAGAAGAAGAAGAAGGGGCAGCAAACTACCCTGAGCAGTGACAGAACCTACGGAAGACAAAGTCGTCGGGAGGAAGGAGACCCAGCCTTGGGTCGTTTTTAGGTCGGTTCAGGTTGGGTCCGACCTGCCTCACTTCACAGAAGCCCAACAACAACCATCTCAGTGCGCCTGCACCCTCTTGGCTGACGTCAGCCATCTCCTTGCTGACGTCATCTTTCTGCAATCTTTATTTTTGGATAAAAAAAATTTAGAGTTTAATTTTTATGCGTAGAATTTTTATTTTAGCAATTTTTATTTTTATTTTAGCATAGATTTTTATTATTATTATTATTACTCTAGATTTTTCCTGATTTATTTTTATGGCTTCCTTGATTGCTTATGACTGAAACTCGATCTTCTAGTCAAGGTGATTTGCAGTACAATCCAGAAATAGAAAGAACTTTGTTCAGGTTAAGGAGGAAAGCTCGAAGAAATTATGAAGAGAACGATTTAGCTCTTGACTCCCTATTTGCTAGTGATTCTGATCTAGAAGAGGAGAAAGTCATGGCTGTAAATCGAACTTTGAAAGAGCTTGCTGCCCCAGATTTGAATCAACGACCTTTATGCATAACCTTTCCTATTTTAGATAATACTACCACTTTTGAATTAAAATCTGGACTAATACATCTCTTGCCTACTTTTCATGGACTTGCAGGTGAAGATCCTCATAAGTATCTTAAGGAATTTCATGTGGTATGCACAAGTATGAAACCCACGGGGGTTTCTGAAGAACAAATTAAATTGAGAGCCTGTTAGACCCCGACCCAGACCGATTCGATTAGTGTGCAATTAGTGGGTGTTTAGTCCTAAGTGGGTTTAGTTATCGTTGGGTAGAAATAATTAGTTTAGTCCTGGATATAGCTTTGGGAATTTTGAGAACGGTTGTGTTAGTCAGACACACTCAGGAAGGCCTGAGTGCACGTGTAAGCTTGGGAGGACCGTATCGGTTTCCATTTTAGTGGTGATTTTGATTTCATTTGAATGATTTTTCTATGTGTTACAACTTTCGCTTTCAGCCCATTCATGCTTGAAGCCCAAAAACCCAAATTCTGGCCCAAAGAGGGTATTGTTTTTTATGCACAAATCTGGACACAATTTTCGAGATCTCAAAACCATGCCAAAAATATACTTTTTGGAAACTAGATATTTCGAGGATCATTTTATCCTTCTTCGTCGAAGTCATTCGAGGCCCGCAAGATCATGGTTTTGTCAATACAAGGTTCAAGTTCATTGGGTCCCACTTGCAAGTTCTTTAAGTCAACTCTCTTCTCTTTCCCTCCTTTCACTCTCAACCCAAACCCTAGAGCAACCAAGAGGAGAAACCTTTTCACTCCATTTTATTTCTCTTGAATGATCAAGCTAGAAGCCTCCAAATGGAATTCTAAGACTATCATCTTCTTCCTCTCATCTCAAGCTCTCCATTGATGTCCTTTTCTTGAAAGTTAAAAGTGAGCAAGCTCTCCATTATCTTCATTCCCTTTTTGTTTGGGTATTTCTAGGTAAGAGCTCCAACCCATCTCCTTAATGAAGTCTTTTTAGTTCCCAAAAATCTTGTTTTTCATGTTACAAACCCTTTTGGTAAAATGGGTTTCTTGTTTTCAAGATTGAGTGAGTTTTTGTGTGGTTTTCATGGGTTTTGTAGTTCTTGAGATTAGCTTGGGTGGAAGTGCTTGAAGAGGTTTATGGCATCTTTGACTAAGGCAAGTAACCAATCTAGGATGGATTATAGCATGGGTGCATTGGATTGTTTTCTTTTCATTCTTCTCATTCATTGAAATTTTATGTCTTGAATGGAAAATTTGGGGATTTTGTTTTAGATTAGAGAATGGGAATGTGTTGTCTCAATTTGTGTTAGGAAATGTGTGTTTTATCCCTTGGAGAGCATGTAGGCTCAGGGGAGTGCAGGTGGAATGAGAACAAGAAGAAAAATGTGAAAAATCTACACTGAGCTGCACTTCCTGTGCAGCGTCGGTCAGCTGGCGGCTAGCCGAAATCCCCATTTCGGCTAACCGCGGGCCAACCGAACTCAGCGGTTCCTTTTCTAGTAGCTGACTTCTACATCAGGGTCCTGCGGTCAGCTTACGGCTAGCCGCCAGTTTCCTTGCGGCTAACCGTAAGCCAACCGGAGGCATTTCGGCTCCTTTTCCAGAGGGCTAAGTTTCTGACCTGAGTTCCAGCGGTCAGCCTACGGTCAGCTTGCGGCTAGCCGCTAGGTCCCATTTCGGCTAACCGTCAGCTGACCGAAATTGACAAATTGCCTGTTTTGAAGAGTATTTGCAAGAATGAAAACTAGAACATGTTAAGTGACCTTCAGCCTGATAATTGTGCACTCGAACTTGAGATGTCTTTTAACTTCCGGGGCACCGATTCTCTTTTAAAATTTCAACATTTGGGTTCAATTACACAAGGATCAATCAAAGATCCTTACATGTGCTTGTTAGGCTTTGTATTTGTACTTTGGTTTGATACAATGGATATCATCGTGTACTCGTTTTGAAGTTTAAGTACAAGCTCGTTTTGAAGATTTGTTTCAAGAAAAAGGGGATCACTTCCTAAGCGTGTTATGCATATTAATTATGCCTTGTTGTTATTCGTTTTTGCCGTGTTTTGATAAGTGATTTCCCCCTTTTTATCTCGACATGTTTTGATAGTGTTTCGCGTGTTTTGTGCATTCATGAATTAAGTGAACACCACTGAGCTTGGACTGCCCTTTCAGTTTGATCCACTGTCTGGGGGTCCTTAAACATGTGGACTGTCTGCAGACTGGTCGTGTATTTTATTACACATCGTGCATGTCCGGTTCCGCGGCCGGAAATCCCCGTATATGTGGGAATCGTGTCGTGATTATATTATGTATATCGTGCTTGTCGTGCGTGCTTGCTCTTTTCATTATATATGATAGAGAAAGGATGGGCTCTTTGTGGAATGTAACTATTCATGATATATAACTATGCATGTTAGTTTCGCTCGTATTTTGGAACGTACCTTAATCTTGTAATTGTTTATAATCCAGCAAAATGTCTTTATATGTTTCTTTAAACGTTTACTACTCTATGCTCATGCCTAAATTGATTTCCTGCCAAACCGTTGTGTTTGACCCTTGTTTTGTTGGCGCCTAGGTGCAGGTGACGTTGCCTTTGAGGAGGAGCGTCCGGAGGAGGCTTTTGAGCCACCCCTAGTTAGAGAGTGGCAGCCCGACGATGTCAACTAGACGTCGGGCGGGTTCTTGAGTTTCGCCATTTTTGTCATAGGGTTCTTTTATTATTTTGAGAATTGTATTGGCCTCTGTTGGCCTCTTATGGGATGTAACTAAACTTAACTTACTTTAGTATTTTCTCATAACTTGAATCATGATGGGAATGCCTTGTTAACTCCGTTCTTTTGATACTATGTCTTGTTATTATTTGTCATTGCACTTAAAAATTTATTGGTGCTTATCATGATGTGATTTGCTACATGCTTCCTCAAACTTGATCATGTGGGATAGATTCCGCGTGTTTCGGGAATCCTCACCGCGGGAACCTAAGGGAAAACATAACAATCATCAATTCAACTCGTCACGGGCCCGGGGTCCGTTCCGGGGCCGCGACAAAGCCTTTCTGTTTTCTTTGAAAGATTCGGCTAAGGATTGGCTCTATTATTTACCCTTCGGGAGTGTTACCACATGGAACGAGATAAAGAGATTATTTTTGGAGAAATATTTCCCAGCTTCAAGGGGGGTCAACATTCGAAAAGAGATTTGTGGTGTAAAGCAGCACAACGGAGAGTCCCTGTATGAATATTGGGAACGTTTTAAGAAATTATGTGCAAGATGCCCCCATCATCAAATTAGTGAGCAGCTACTTATCCAGTATTTCTATAAGGGCCTTCTACCCACTGACAAGAGTATGATTGATGCTGCTAGTAGGGGAACTTTGATGGATAAGACTACCGATGCCACGAGGAACTTGATTGCAAATATGGCAGCTAATTCTCAACAATTTGGCTCAAGGCTTGACTTTCCATCTCAGCATGTTAATGAGGTAAGTATTTCCTCCCTTGAGCAACAAATTGTTGGTCTAACTTCTCTTGTTCGTCAAATGGCTGTAGGTAATGTACAAACGGCAAAAGTTTGTGGGATTTGTTCGGTAGCAGGGCGTTTAACCGATATGTGCCCACCTCTTCAAGAAGAGCCCATTGAGCAAGTGAATGCAGAGGGTCGTTTTCCTGGACAACCGCAAAGGAAGTATGATCCTTATTCGAGCACGTATAGTCCAGGATGGAGGGATCATCCCAATCTTAGCTATGGAAATCCACAAGTAAATCAGCCTGCGACTCAAAATCGGCCAAATTTCCTACAATACAAGCAGCCATACATTCCTAGACAACAACCGGGCCAAACTTCTAATTCTGGTATGTCTTTAGAAGAGATTGTTAAATCTCTTGCCAATAACACTTTGCAATTTCAACAGGAGACGAAACAATTTCAACAAGAGGAGAGGGCCAGTATTCAAAATTTGGACAATCAGATGAGTCAGATGGCAACCGCAATTAGTCGGCTAGAGGCACAAAGTTCGAAAAAATTACCCTCTCAAACGGCAGTGAATCCAAGAGAATAGGCAAATGCAATCATTTTGAGAAGTGGTAAGGAGGTTGAAATTCTAGTAAAGGCAGCCCCTACATCGCCAAAGCAAGAAAAGGAAAAAGAAGTTGTTGCGGACAAAGAAATTCCAAAGGAAGATGGCACACGTAAGAGTAAGTTTTCCTCTTTTCCTGATTACAAACCAGTACCCCCTTTTCCTCAAGCTTCAGCAAAATCTAGAAAATATGAGCGAAATAGTGATTTATATGAG